>JARHVA010001963.1:492500-625000 GCA_037957365.1 Torreya grandis | reverse complement strand
TTAGGGACTCCTTCAACTTCTCCTATTAAGCTCCAAAGACACCATAAGAATAGATATCCAAGATAAGGTTCTAAATCCTCCAAATACTACTTAGGAGTTGAAATGAAAGCATAAATAGGTGTATGAATGCAATATATATTTTATAAATAAAATAATGTCCCTATATATGTGGCTCTAATGCCTAGAACTAAATATTAACTCTAAACCAACATTATCAACTAAGATGATATAGTTGGAATATGTTAGTTGACACATTACTATCTTGGCTAGGATGATACAACACAATTGATAGGATATATAATAATAAATATATTAGGGTAGCCAATATAGTACATGAAAGACAAAAAAGAAATAGGTTTTATTAGCCAAGCTAATATAATAAGATATAAGGTAACTAGCAAATCTAGATGAAAAGTAGACAAATAGGTTATACAAAAATAGATTCAAAGGAGATTAGATTTATATTAATGATGGTATGAAAATAATATGAAAACATCACTAAAAAATTAATATGATTTGATCCCACCTCACTCCTTATGCACCCTTTAAGGTGTGTACTTAGGTAGATTAATACATCAATGTGATGTTTTAAGATAAAGCATCATTTTAGTGATTAAAATATTAACTGTAAGGTGTCTACATTTGACCCATCTACATCTAATCACATGTCACAATAGTGTAATATGAGATGGTGGTTTGAGATAAACCATAACAACATAAAGGATCATAATTGAAAATAAATTCTAAAATAAATATTTTTAAATGAATTACTAAAATTATCATATATATTGACTTACCTTTGTGATGAATGGTGCATATAATTTTATTTATCTCGATTCTAGATGGTGCAATAACTACATTTAAAAACCGTAAAGATACAAGGTTAAAAATAGATAATAATAATGCACACGTATACATGATGGTCAATAAGTAGATGTAAAATGATAAAACATTTTACATGGTAAAAAAAATTGGAATAATTTTCAATCCAAGAGCGATAAGGATAGGTTAGAAACAATATGTCAAACTAAGTAGATAAAATACTTAGGAAAATTGGTAAACCAAAAATCCAAGGCTATTTATGATTGAAAGGCCAAAAAATGCATTTAATCTAAAATAAGTAAAAATCTGAATCAAACTAAGGACACAAAAAAAATGTGGCATGAAAATGAAAACATATATGTAACATAAGTAACAAACCAAACTCAAACAAATATGTGAAAGGAAATGAAATTGAATGGTGCACAAAAAATAGTGAAACATGAAAGCATGAAAAGTCAAAAGGGGATAAAATGGCTTGAATAAAGTGAACAAAAGACTCAAGGTCACAAAATCAACTAAGGGAAATCATAGATAGATTAGGCACTAACAAAGACAGCATTTTACAACAACTCAAATATGCATTTTCTATTCTAAAGATGGAAAAACTAAAACTGCCATAATGATACCATGTCTGGAAGAGATAAATTATAGGAAATAAAGATGATGTTAGATATTTATAATAAAACCTACCTATCAAGGGGGGGAAATTGGAAGGAGGTAAAATAGGGAATCACTAAGGCAAAAACATGGTCTTTACCAAAAATAGGACATTCAAATCAAGCTGACAAGACTAAGATTTATTTAAACATTAATGGCCCTAGAGAACTATATCTAGCAAACACAAGCTTAGGATAAATAGTGAAATATAAAAATCATGCCATGAAGAATAGAATGCATGAAAAATAAAAGGATCCTACGTTACCATAATGTGTTCCCCATTACTCAAGACCCCTTAAAGAGCCATTGGTCTACTATGAATAATAAGTACTTATGTGAGAAAGTATGTGGCACTAGAATGCAACAAGATATAGATAGATAATGATGTAATGTGACCTTCTTCCCTAATTAACCTCACCTCTATCATGAGACCAATTATGGAGTTTTATCTTCAACTAAAATAATATATGTGCCAAAAATATCACGTCTTTTGGTGTGATCTAAATTTTAATATATAAAATGCCTTTTAAGATTTCCTTTTATCATGATATAACTTTTATTTTTTTAATTTTTTTCTATTTTCCTCCTCCATATAGATTTGAAAAAACCAAAAATGAGTTATAAAGATTACTATCACAAGAGATATTTCTCCTAGCTTCTAAAGATGAGAGATCATAAAGACCATGGTCTTTAAAGAAACCTAAAATTGTACCTTAAAAAAGAGTGCAATATTGAAACTGACCTTGGTGAGCCCAAAAGGAAATGAAACATATAGAGTCATGGAAATTAACATAGAATAATTGGGTTTCCCTAATCATAGAATAATGTGGAAAGGAATATGGTACAACTATAGTTAGGTATGACACAACATCATAAAATAAGGTAACATGTGGATGTGGAAATGTAGATATATTGCTATAGTTTTATAACAAGAGAATATGGTTGAATGTAAGTGGGAAAAAACAATACTCTTGACCATTGCCTTATCTTTAAAAAAAGACACCTAGCTAAGGTTGGGAACACAAAGAGTTTATGTAGAAAAATGATGCACATTTGTGAGAATGTCTTTGTTTATTCCCCAAGTCCTGCCATATAACTCAGCATTTGAAAATCCAAGAGGTGAAATTAGGATAAATCTATGAATAAAATAAATGATATAAAAAACCCAAAGGGTATATATAATGAAAAAATAGACAATAGAATCACAAAGGAAATAATGTATGATGAAAGGAAGAAAATGGATATAGAAAGCTATAAAGAGGATGGGCATTTGCGATGAGGGCCTAGTTAATTCCCTAAGTCTTATAATATAACTCAAAAATTATAAAACTAAGAGGTGTAATGATGACAAAAGGCCTAAGGACTAATCATAGGTACTAAGGATAATGTGAAATAAATTTTGATGTGTATAGAGAAAAAAAAGGCTAAGTTGAAATACAAGAGATTCAAATTCAAACTTACAAAAAATGTTAGCTCAATATAATATAAACTAACTATAATAATGCAATTAATATGTACAAGAAATGAAAAGATAAAAATAAAAATAAGTATAACATAGGTCAAGAGAAACACTTTTTGAAGAACTAAGAGTTTATTGGTTGCTTTAAGATATGTCCTTTATTCATTTGTAATCAATAAGTTATAGGTATAAGAATGTCATTTACTATGTAAATACCCCACCAGCTTTTGGCATACTTTCCCTATTTTCTTAGGATTAATTTGATTTTAACACTAAGTATCTATCATCTAAAGTATGAAATTTGAATCTCTTATTATGTGTTTAGCAATGCAAATTTTATATTGATGGTTATGTTTTAAATAACTCATGCATCACTCATAAAGTAGATATAAAGTGTGAAGGTGGGATTCACAAACATTTTCATAGGGAATAATTCCATGAGTAGAGATGAACAAAGAGGGTAACTTTAATTCTAGTGGTAAAATGACTTTGTAGCTAAAAACTAGAGAAAATGTAGATGCCCCATTGGAAATGTGAATACTATTAAGATAATCCTAAAGTGTTGGGTAAAGTTTAAGGTTACAATCCAAATGAGAGTCCATAATATTATTTTTTAAGATATTGTTAAAGATTTTTTTAGTTTCTTTAACTTAACCATTACATTAAGGGTGGCAATGTGTGGTAAATTTGTGCATGATATTAATTTTCATAGAAAATAACCTCCTGCATTTGTTTTTAAAATTCCCACCATTTTTTAGATATGGTGGTGTGAGGAATTATAAAATGGCATATGATTGGCTAAAGGATAAATTTTAAGTTGGATATGGTCACATAAATAACATTAACAAGGGGTATAACTTCTACCTTTTTCGTAACGTATTTAATGGTAGTAATAACGTGGCCATTACCATATTGAGATCAAGGCAACTTTTCAATGAGATATAATCCATACATGGATAATGATTAGGGATATTTCAGGGTTTGAAGCTCAAATAAAATAAAAATGGATAAGATCATCACATAGATATCAAGGATTACACTTCATTTCAAATGTGATGTAATATTTTTCAATAGTAAATTAATAATATCTCTTAAGTATGAATTTTTAGATCGTAGCATACTTATTATAATGATCATCACAAATTCCCCATGTACTTGGTCAAGGAGAGAAATAAATTATTACTGAGTAATAAAATAAAGTAGGGTGCCTTTAGCATTATGATAGTAAAGGATATTGTGTCTAAGAATGAATTTGATTACTTGTTTTCAGAGTCTAGTTTTTTCATGAGAATCAACCTCGAGAGGATAAGTGTGATGTTTGATAAATTGGATAATATACTTATACCACAACATTTGTTAGGTTATCACTGATTTAATTTGGAAAATAAGATAATAATCCTTATACATTAATCTTTAAGTATACTTCCTTATGTGAATGTGTAAATTCAAGTCAAGCATTTCTTGATGAGGATAGAAAGGGGAAGCTGAAGAAGTAAGAGAATCAAATATACTAGCTTTATCTCATTGAATTTAATTAATGGTGATAGATGCAAACTCTTTAGTAAGATTAATAGCAATATGATAATATTTTTAAAGGTCTTCTCTTTGTAATTGATAAACACCACTAATTTAGTGACATATAATATATGAATAACCTAGATCATGTAAGTAGGAAATGTCTAAATTGATGGTTTCTTTCACTACAAGGATGAGAGCTTCATATTCAACCATATTTCTAGTAACAACAAAATTTAATTGAGAAACTAAATGAATTATTTTTCCATAAGGATAGACAAGGACACAACCTGCCCCAATTCTTTGAATGCACTTAGATACATGAAAATGAAGAGTCCAATTATCTATTTGATAATTGATGTTAAACTCAGGAAGTTATTATAAGGTATATTTCATAGATGGTTTAGATAAAAAATCTATAATTTTAGGTTTTTAAAATGTCTAGGCCTTAATGATAGCCATGAAATTAAATAAGTAGTATTTAAGGGAAAAATCTTGATCAATGCCTTCGATCTAGAGGACATATTCATCTTGAAGAGTATCCTAAAGGTGTCATGAAACTAGTATAGGTGTGGCAACAAGATGATTTAAGATCACTTGGAATTTAAATGATTTTTTAGTGATAATCCTAATATCAAATCTCATCAAGAGTAAGATCAAATTGCAAATTTTATCTATAGGTAATCATGCCTTGGAAAAACAATGTTGAATGTGAATAGAATAAACTATGACATATGTAGTCTAATAAATCATGTAGTATCAATTTTTTTTGATAAAAAAGTAGATTTTGAGGTGGTCATGCTCCATTTTCATGTAGAAGGTCTCATAATCTATTAAATCATGAGTAATTTAGTAAATAGTTTAATATTTTATAGACTCATATTATTTTTCAATCATTTACCCATATTATATGGGTTAGATGATATATACAAGATGAGAGAGTGATTTATAAAAGGTGGTCGTAAAGTAGAAGGATAGTGTAATTATTTATTCATGTTATAAAAGATATTGTTGAGAAGCATCAGTCTATCAAAGCTTAACACCATTATTGTGAAGGAAGTTCACTAAATATGTATGGTAATCTAACTCAAAAATAAATCTATAGATTGCTCCATTTTTCACAATAAGAGTGTAGATATCAAGAATTAATCAAGGTGTAGGAATGTTAAGTGTTGAATTGATCATATAAGGATCCATAGAAATCCTTAAAAGTGAGCCAAATAATCATAGAAGTTTTTCATAGGTAACATCAAAAACATAATTATGGATATTAATATTAACTTATTATTTAATCAAGAGATCAAAAATGATATTTGGATCATTAATATGATTTTCATGATGCTTGGATTTATCTATAAGGTCATCCACACAATTTTTGACTATTTTATAGATGAGATCATAAAAAATCTGGGCCATTACACACTAGTAATTTTATCTAGAATTTTTAAGGCCAAAGGAAACTTAACATGATAATATGTTCCCCATTCTATATTAAAGGTAGTCTTATGTTGATCTTCAAGGATGCTACAAATATAATTATAACTCAAAAAATCATTCATGGAGGAAAACATCTCATAGTTAATTATGGAATAGATAATAACATCTATGGAAGGTAGAGTAAAATGGTCCTTAAGGCATGCTAAGTTAAGATTACAAAATTCAATACACATACAAATGACCATAGTGAATTTATTATGAATGGGTACTATGTTGGATACTCATTTAAATTAACATACAAGTTTTATAAACTTAGAATCTAGGAGTTTAATGACATCTTTGTGACATAAACTAGAAATAGTTGGAGGGAAATCATGTTGCTTTTGGTGAATAGGTTTCACATCTAGATATGTAACTATGTTATGAATTATAGAGATAGGGTATATATCTGGAATATATTCATATGAATATCAAAATGTTTTAGTTTAATTTTAAAGAAATAGGCTATAATTATACTTCTATTCATAGTAGAGATCTTTAGACATAAGTATGGATTTGGGATTTAAAACTATACCAAAGTAAACTCATTGATTTTATTTAATAAACATTACATTTTCATTGTAGAAATTGTATGGTGTAGAAGGAAGCTTAGAAATAGGGTTAGGCCTAAGACCTTTATGAGAAATAAAATTAATAAGGTGAATACAAGTTTTCTCAAAGTTTCTAAGCTTATGATGTTGGTGTGGGACTTGAGGTTATCTTCCATGAATTAATTATATAATGGATTCATCACTAAGAAGCATAATTATGGGACATAATATTCAATATCTACATTTAGATAAATAATCTTATATCCTTTGATATCAAATTTTGAGTGGATTTGTCTCACAATAGTGGATTTGGCATCCAAAGTAATTTTAGGATCTTGAGGATAAGTGACTCAATTTTTCTCTACAGGATTAACCTTGTCAATATAATATGGTATAGCCTAAATATAAACTATATCATGCTAGATAATATAGTTGGATAATACAGTAGTTGTATTCACTATATCAAGTTGGTCGATATAGTTGGAAGAATTTAGGAATGTTACTAGAAGTATATTGACACTTTTTTGTACTTGGATAGTGTAGTTATGATCTAAATTTTAAATTTTTTTAGTAATCTAGATATATTTATGGTCAGTTTAGTTGTAAAATTGGTGAACATGCTGAATTGAATTAGATTGGCCAATATAGTTAGTAGTTTTAGAATTTTTGTGAATCATATTAGGTTTTTTATGGATTCAAAATTGATAAGAAATTCAAAATAATAATATAAAACCCATGGAGGGTTTTCCAATGGTGGTTTAATGGTAGTAAAAAATACTTGATGTTCACTTTCATCATGACAAGTCAAAATAAATATGGACCAGTTGAACATATTTATTAAAGGAATGAATTTTAGCAAGGGATTTTGTATAATGAAGTACATCCAAGTTACATTATTGGGCTTGGAAAAATATCTAATCATTCTCATTCGAAATATCTAATAGTTAACTTGTTGAAAATTCTCATTCAAAGTATATTTAGTAGATATAATTTTTTTGCAAAATGATTGAGGAGATAATGATAATGTCTCCTAGAAAACATTAGCCACCTAAGGCCATTACATATAAATTAATATTATATATAGGAATATTTATGAGAACTATAAGGAGGTGGGATTTCAATATCATCATCAGGAAAGGGTATTACCTTATCTTATGGTAGGACAAATGGAGGATGCCATTCTGCTATATAAGGAGGTAGTCTAATGGTATTACAAATGATTTGGATTTCATTTTGTTCACCTTTATAAAAATGTTTAAGAGTTAATTTTAAATAAAGATGAATGTTGATGAACTTAGGACGAGGGGGAAATTAATGCGAGGAATGGTCCACAAGTGATATTGTTTTCTAGGATTAGGTAGTTTGAGACTCCATGGTTTGGGACAACCTTCATGTTTATAACACTTACCATCATGAATGAACTTAATACATTGAATACTATAAGATATGATATATTTCATGTGATGAGTCCATTATAACCTAAAATAAGATTATAAGATAATAGAAGCTATAAAACCATAATCTTGGTGCCTAATGGAAGATCTAAATTAGAGGATATCTATATACCACAAGCTTTTTTGAGTGGTGACATATTCAATGTGGAAAATAAAAGAATCATCCTTAAAAACTAAGATAGAGGGATACTTACTCATGTGGGTGAGGAATGGTGAGTCATGCAATGCCTAATGAGAAAGATAAAAATAAGATGAAGTAAGAGAGTCAACTATACCATTTTGCTCTCATAGAATTGCCTCAATGGTGAAAGACACAAACTCCCTGGTAAGAATAGTACCAATATGATGATATGTTATAAGGTTTTCAATTTAAAACTGGTAAACACTATTAATTCAGTGACATAATATGTGAATAATATAAAACAAGTAACTAGTAAATGTCTAAAGCGATGGAAACATGCATCCCAAAGATGAGATCAATTAGACATATTATTAGTAACATCAAAAATTAATTAAAAAATTAAATGAATGATTTTTACATAAGGATCAATGAGAACACATATTGACCTAGATCCTTGAAGGCACTCGGATATGTAAAAATGGAGTGTCTAAATATCTTATTGAAAATCAATGGTGATGTTAGGAGGATATTGTAAGGTATATTTCATACACGGTTTAGAGATAGAGACTAAAATTTTGGGTTCTTTGATGGCATAAGACTCAAGGATAGGTGTGAAATTATAGAATTAGTCTTTAAGTGAAACATATTTATTAATGGCTTCAATTAATAGGGAATTTTTATTTTGAAGAGTCTACTAAAGGTTTCATGAACTAGTATATGTGAAATAAATATTTGATTGGAGATCACTTGGACTTTAAATTAATTTTAAGTGATAATCGTAAGTTCAAATTCCATCAAGAGTACCATCCACTTGCCAATTTTACATCTAGGTAAGAATTCCTTATAAAATAAAAGTTGAATGTGATCATAATGGAATATTACATAGGTAGTCTTATAAAGCATGTGGTGACAAATAATTTTGGAAATAAAGTATATTTAGAGGAAGTCACATTCCACATATCAAAGCACAATTAAGATTAGTAAATAACATATTATTTGATAGAATCATCTTGTTGTGAAATCATTTCTCCATATAATATGGGCAGATTATATATCCAATATGAGATGGTGATCTATATAAGGTGGTTGTAAATTATAAGGATAGTGTAAAGATTTATTCATGTTATAAAAATATTATTAACAAACATCAGGCCATTAAAGCTTAAACCTTTCCAGAGAAGGGATTTACCAAATATGTATGGTAAGATAACTCAAGAATAAATCTATAGATTGCTCCAAGTTTCCAAAGATATATAAAGATGTTAGGAATGGATGGTGATGTAGGTAAGTTTACTTAGAGTGAGAACAAGAATCATATAATTTTTTTGAAGGTAACACCAAAAAACACATATGAGGATTAATCTTAAATTTGAATTTAATTAGGGGATCAAAGATATTAGCTATATCATGAATATGATTTTTAGGATGTTTGGATCTAGATATAAGGTTATCCACATAGGTTTTTACTATTTTATTAATGAGATCATGGGAAATGTTGGTCATTACATGTTGGTAAGTTTATTCTATATTTTTATGGCCAAAAGGCATCTTAAAATAAAAATATATGCCCCACTTAGTAGACAAGGTAGTCTTATGTTGATCTTTGAGGGTGATTCAAATATAATTATACCCTGAAAAATCATCCTTGAAGTAAAATATCTCATATTTATTTATGGAATAAATAATAAGATCTATGGAAGTAGACTAAAATTATCCTTACATCATGTTAAGTTAATATTAAAATTTTTAATACAAATATGAATGACTATAATGAATTTATTATGAATGGGTACTTGTAGTCATCTAAAATGTCATTTTAGTGAAATGAGTGTCACTTGAGACCACCTTTCCTTAGTTTAACCCTAAACCTATCTTAGGTCCTCTCTTGATCACTTTCCATCTTTTGTGTGAGTCTAACCCATTCCTAGATATACTAAAAATAACACTGATCCTTCACTTAGGCACCCGGATCCCCTTTTCATCTATTTCTACCACCTAACCATTAGCATGGCTCTCTAGATGATAAGACATTGTGGTATTGGAAAAAGTTCAATGCTATTGTCCCTTGGCTATTTTCAGCCCCAATGGATATATTTTAATTTATCAAAGCATGTTAGGAGTGTCTTAGACCCATTTTATGTCTTGATAAGAATTAGATCACTATATATAGACAACTTTCATTCATTTATCCCTTAGATGGGAATGAGATATAAATACTCACAGACAAATTTAGAAATAATTATGCAAATCAAGGTCATTGATCCTTATTCTACCATACTTATACATACACCCCTTTGTAGTATAATAGAGATAAAATTACTTAGATTTTTAGTCTTAATTCACACTCAAAGTATTCAAATCGATACTCATATTAGAATTCACTTTCACTTGCACCATTACTTATATTGGGAGAACTACATCAGAATCAATGTCATTTAGAGGTAATGGTATGTAGAGACTCAACACATGGGGTGTTAAGGTCATGTCGAACCTACCCTATTAATGCCACTCTTTTTCTACCTATGCTCCTCAAATACCCTAACACACTTGTATACCTAGGGTTTCACATTGAAATTAGTCAGAATAGGGAACATACAATGATCCAACACTCGGTCACATAGACATAGTCTTCTTAGAACCAATCAAATGTCCACCTAAAAACTCACTATCTCTACTACACAGGGACATTAGCATGGTATAAGGGATACTAGCATGGTTCACTAATGACCAAAAAAATGTGCTATTGTAGAGGAGGGTTTTTGACACATGTTTCCTATTGGCAACACCTTGCACTATTCCTACACCACTTTACAACATGCCACTTATTTTCCTTAGTTAATTTTTTTTTATCTAAGTACACCTTTTATAATTTATTACTAATCAAAATCTAACCAAATAATTCAATTTTTATACAAACAATTGGTTGTTGATAATGTTATACTTATTTCCTAATTTATTATTTTAGACCATTAACAACCTAGGATTCTACATTCCATATATCTCAAAAAATTTAAATCATTTGTTGAAATAGACTTACTTTGAATAGTGCAAAAACTGTAGTCCTAGAAGCTATTAGGTTTATATTATTTTATTTCCTATATTCATGGTCATGTTAGGGTTTTCAACCAAGATATGTTCTACTTAGAAGACTTGTTCCAAGTTTCATTGCTAAATTTAATGGATAAAGTATATTATTCTCCTCCTCATCATCCCTAAGAGGGTGATATCTACTTTCCATATAACTAGGTCCATGTTCTTATCCTATTCATCCTTAAAACCTTTCTCTTTCCATATATCCCATTTAGGATGTGTACTGAGATGTTCAATCGTAAGAAATTAGGGTTTGCTCTTGTGAGAATTTAAAGGAAGAAATTATCATCATGAAAAAGCTAATTTAAAAATTGAAAAATCATAATCAGTTATTACGTGAAAATATTTTTGTCTTTGAAAATTAGATTATAAGACAAAAGCCTCTAGGGAACACTAGTGTCAATCATGTATCTGAATATTTATATAGTCAATTTATGACAATCTATGTTATAAATCAAAATAAGAAATCACAACAAAGTTCATCCATAACTAGTGATTCAAAAATTAATCAAATATCAAATAAAATCTCAAGTGATAATTTAATGAAAATGATTAAAGTATTTAATAATCCAAAAACATTTTAAACATAAAACATGTTCTATTGGCTCCTTTGCATCTATGTGTTAGTTCCATGTTAATGGATGACATATCAATTACTTCTACATACACACATGTGTCATTATTCTGGTTGAGTATGATACAAGAATACACAAATCCATGAGTAATCTTATTTTTAGATGTTGGGTCTTTCCTTTACCCATGTCATATGGACATTGGGGGGATCCACCTCTATAACACTCTATATTTTTATATTTTGATGTCATATATGTACTTACACATACATTTATCCATGATTATATCTTTCATAGGGTACTTGATATGCTATGCACTTGAAATTTTTTTTAACACATTTAATCCATGAGCTAGTATGATATGTTTATATTGGTTTCTTATTCTTTCCTTTATTTAATTTCTTGATTTTCTTTCCTTTCTATTATCTTTATTGTTTGAGAATTTGAATATGCTCCCTTTTTGTAGCACCCTTGCCTATGTATGATTTCTTTGACATTTTATTATGTAATTTTTTGTATGGAAATTTGAATATGTCATCCTTGATCTCATGGACATTTGAATATGTCACGTCCCTTTGATTGTGCAACATTTGAACATGCCCATTATTTTTAGTCTCCTAGGATAATTGCCTTTTGTATTATTTTTGAGTGCTCTTGTGTGTGTGCCTAGTTTTTTTGATGATCTTATACCATTACTATCTAAACATTGCCATGATATTCATCATGTATCTTCTTCCATCGTATAATCACATTTTCTATGTAATTTATTTCTACATTTGCCTATACATATTCCTATATAGGCTACATGGTTACATTCATAAATTATTCAATTGTCTTATATTTTTGAGGTGAATTAACTAACGGTTTCTATTTTTCCCTCACCTCAAATGGGGGTATTTCAGTGGGGTTATGTCATAGGGGAATATCATTCACATCTGGAAAAAAATTAGATTTAGTGGGGGCATGTCATATGGGCATGGATTCCACACATTTAATATTTTTAGATTCAGTAAGGGCACACTTTGGAATCTTGTTTTTAACACTTATTCAGTATTTAGAGCTTATATTAGTTTCCTAGATTTAGTGGGGGCATGATTTTGAAGTATGTTATCCAAAAATTCATAGTTTTAGATTTAGTGGGGGCATTCTTAGGAAACATGTTATTCACACTTATTCAGTATTTGGCACACCCAGATTTAGTGAGGGCATGTTTTTGAAACATGTCGTCCACATTGGTACTTATTTAATTTTTTAAATATCTCCACATATAGTGGTGGCATTATTTGGGAGAATGTTATACACATTTACATAGTTTTTTGGTTGACTAAATCACATAATTATATAATTTAGATTCATAGTTGTTATAGAATTATATACATTTTTACCATTTTTATACATAGTTTCAACATGAGGAAAATATAATGTGTATATGCTATGAAATGTGTACCAAATATTATAAAATACAAATTAGTTTCATATTTCAAAGCATTCTCAAGTATTGTTATCACTCACTAGGATGTACTTTTATAGATTGTAGTAAGCCAATTTACTATAGTAGTTGTTTCACTTTTGGTATGGCTGAGATGATTAAATCACTCAATATTTCCAAGTGTTTAGGTTTGAAATGATTATATCATCCATCCTTACCAATTTGATAGTATGAGTTGATTTGTTCACTCATGATCACTAGGTTATTAGGTTGTATAGTTGAGATAATCTCAACTATCATGTAGTAACTCACGTTTTCTGCAAGGTTGGGGGCATGGGCCTTCAAATCTTTCTATATCTCCTTAGATACATGTAATTTTCATTTTTAAACATATTTATCCTAATCTTAGTTTTAGAGCCATAAAATGATATATATTTTCAAATCAACTTACCAATGGGTATGATAGTTACATCGATACATAGGTGTACTCCTAAAAATTTCTCTTTTAATTTCAATATTTTCAATACTTTTATTTCTAGATTATGTGAACTGATTGTAACCTATAACATGCTCTTAATTGAAGTTCAATCACCAACATAGTACTGAAGTTGGACTCAAGAAAATGCAAGGTGTGCTATATATGCCTAAGTACACATTTATTCTCCTTTAAACTAATAATTTAAATACTATATTAATTTAGGGGAAATGTAGATGATATTTATGGATTTAATTACAACTCAGTCTTATACACATGGAAAACTTGGTCCTTAACTCTTTCTCTCAGTTCTTAACCTTTCCCACTTTCATAAGTCTCTTACTTTATCTTGTGATATTTGGTCTATCTCTTGGTCCAAATACTCTGATGTTAATGACCCAGACCTTATATCTTAACATAATTATTAAAACCTGGTTATCTTCCATCTCTACAAGTTTTGAGTCTGTACTTACTTTCATATTCTATAGACACTAGCATCCTAGACAAATATCTACGTTGATGTAGGTGTCTTACTCTGATGCAAGTGTCTAGTTCTCTATAGTCATCCAATTTAGAAATTAAATGTGTCCTAATAGTTAGCGTAAGTGGTTTAATGTGAGTTACTTATCTAAAATGATTGATATAAATATAAGATCAAACCTCATTCATTTCTCACCTAGCATAACCTAGCATACACTCAAAAAGACCTAATGTAACTTATCAAATCACTCATTTGAACAATTGATAAATAACAAATTCCCTATTTTCTCATATTTTCATATTAGTCATAGGGAAAACACATGAATAGGTCTAAAGTAATGAAGGAAAAACCTAAGATCCTAATTTTCCATGTTACAAGATAGTTCACTACTGTACTTACTTTGCACATATTGCATGATCTAAACGTAAGAAAACACATAGGGGATAACTACATCAGTCTGAAGAAATCTTTAAAGTATTATCTATGTAGGCAGTACTCATTGATAGAGGGGTATTTGGGGTTATCTTGACACTGTGTGCCCACTAACCCATTTCACCCCAAGGTCACTATGAAGATAAAGAACTAGGGTTTTATAATTTCATTAGGAGTGATAGTCAATGACCCAAATGTGAATGCACCAAATTGAAGGTAAAGAGAAACCTAGAAGCATCTGGGTGGTCACATATTTTTGTAGTAGGTATTATATACATGACACTTATATCATGTTCAAATAGTAGCATCAACACAATCATCCTAGGCTAATGATGGTGTGTGAGGCTCTAAGAGAACCCAATATAGAATTTGATGAGTGTTATAAAACCATCTTCCAATATGCTTCCTAACTATTTCATACATAGAATTGTGTCAACATAAGAAATAGCAAAGTACAATGCTTATTTTTTATTTTCATATTAAGCATAGTTATACTTACTAGTTTTAGCTTATCTTAGTATAATAAATTTAATATGTTTATCTAAGTTTTAGCATCTAATTAGCATACAATAGAGATAATTTATCACATTTTACCTAGGATATCTCTACCATTTAACCACATATAACTTAGTTTAGATACCTTTTAGCGTTAAACATATGGTGAACCTAACATGAACCAAATAACTAACCTTATTATTATGATTATGATAATCTTAGAACAATAAAATTATGATATTTCTAGATATGTAAATGATAAATAAGTAATATAATTTTTTTTTATGATGGTAATTCAATTCTATATCTATAATAATTATAAAGTAGACTAGAGAGGGTTATGGAATAGTCACTAAATGTTGGATTAAGTGGTTTTGGAGCTATGAAGACTAGCATCATCTTTATATAATTACATCAACACTATTGTATAAAACCTAATGCTGATGTCCTTTATAGAATACATGATTATTTTGGGTTGATCTTCACCTTTGCTATGGTGTATTTAGATCTAGGTTATGGATTGTCATTCCTCATGAAATTACAAAACCCTAAATGTTCATCTTCATGGTGACCTTAGTGGAAAATGGGTTAGTGGGAATAAGATGTCAAGATGACCCCAAATACCACTCTACTAATGAGCATTGCATACATATCTAATAATACTAATAGGGCCTTAGACTAATGTATTTATCTCCTACAAGTTGGCTTGTGTGTGAATCATGCAATATGTGCAATACAAGTAAAATAATGACCTATCTTGTAACTTGGAATATATAAATATTGGGCTACTCCTTAAATATTTCAGACATGTGTATATGTTGTCCTTATAGATGATATGTAAATATGATAAAATAAGGAATATTTGAATTTATTGATTTTTTGATTGAATTCTTTGATAAGTTCCTTAAGTATTTTATATGTTTCATAGGTTAGTAAGGAATGTGGGGTTATCTTATATTTATATCAGTCACTTTGGAGATGCAAATCACATTAAGGCACTTAGGATGACCATTAGGATATTTTTCATTTAAATATTAGATTATTTTAGGATACTAGACACTTGTGTTAGAATAGGAGATTGCTTCAACATAGGTGTCTGTCTGGGATGCTAGTGTCTAGGGAACAAAAAAAGTAGGTATAGACTCAAAACTTGTATAGGTATAATAGAATAAGGTTTTAAGCATTCTGGGCCATCAACATAAGATTTGTTATCAAGAGATAGGCCAAGGGGCATAATATAGAGTAGATGTAAGAATTCAAAAAGCAGGAAAGGTCTAGAAATGGGAGGAATAGCCAAGGTTTGAGTTTTCCAAATGTCCAAGATTGAGATGATATATAATCCATAAAATATTGTTGAAATTTTCACTCCCATTTAATTTATTAATGAAATTACTAGTTTAAATGAAAGGAATGCATACTTGGGTTTATATAACAACCTTATCTTTGCATGAGTCTAACGTGAATGATTTTCTTATGATTGACCTATAACCAAGAGCATGTTACAATACATAATCAGTGCATATAATATACAATTAAAATTATTTAAAATAACTAAAATTGAAAGAGCAAGGTTTATGAGTACACGTGTGTCAATATAACCACCTTGCATATTGGTAATTCGATTTTGAAAGATGCATCAATGTAAGGCTCTAAACTAAAATTAGGGTAAAAATTTATAAATCTATAAAGAACATATATCTAAGTATATAGAGAGAAATAGATATTGGAATGAACAATCACCCAAACTTGGATAAAAGATGAATTGGGACCTAAAATTTGAGATTAGCTCAATGATGCAACCCAATCATACTTATAACCTAGTGATAATTAGTGAACAAAGTTAGCTAATACTATAAAACTGGTAAAGCTAGATGATACAATCAAGTCAAACCTAAAAACCTGGAAAGATTGAGTGATTTAATCACCTCATCCATAGTGAAAGAAAAACATCCACTATAGTATATTGGATCTTAGCTAGATGATGTTTACATAGGCAAACTAGCTTGCTGGTCATCCACTACTACATCTGTCGATGTTACTAGGCCATTGTTTACATATAAAGAGGTGAAATTTTGAGTTGATATTATACTCTATATAAATGTTTTTATTTATATATATATCTATTCTCTTCACTAACAATAATACATGTCCAAATTAAAATTTAAATGATAGTGATGTGAATGCAAATTTTATATGTGAGATATGTTGAATGGTATAGAGAGAAAATCCCTAACCTAATAATTATCAACCTTGTAGATAGTCTCCTTAAATTTTTAATGATGTATCTCTCATATTTTTTTCAAAATATATGATTCCTTCTATTTATTCTAATCATATTTTTGGTTTAATTTCACCTATTCAAACTTATTTTAATTCTTCACATTTTGCTTGATTATCATTTCTTTTTCATACTATTTCTTGAGTTCTCAATATTTTCATTGCTACCTTAAGTACCACTAATTATCTTTGAAATTCTTAAGTTTGTTCCCTTGTGTGAATCATGCATGTTATGTAATATCTTAAGTTAAATTTATATATCAAGGATCTCAAAATTTAAGTATGTTACTATTAGATAGTACACTCTTAGTCTATTTTATTCCTAGGTCCCTTTGGCTATTTTTATTCAGAATTTGTCTTTCTCTTTTTCATCTTTTTATTCTCTTATGTATCTACTTCCATGCACATAGGGTACTTAATTGAGATATATAAGTTTAGAAACACACAAGTGATAATGCATGTATATAGGATAAGGAATAAATCAATAAAGTGACAAGATTTTCAAAGGTTAAGATAATACCATCAATGACTAGACTCTTTTTTAAGGTTTTGAAATTTATTTTAAGTAATTATGGGTTTAATAAATGAGAAAAAATTTCCATATATCTTCAATATTTTCTATAAAACTAAGAAATATTGTTTGTTCAATTGATGACCATAATAGACACTCCTCCATCTCTATAGGTTGATATACACACATGCATTGATGCTAAAATGTCATCTACATAGTCAATCACTAAGTTAAATGTTAACTTATAATTTTGAATTGTTAAAAATTATTTTTTTAATAATTTTACTACATACTTGGGAAAATATAACTTACGTGAATGTATTGTGAATGCATAGTTTTTATATGACATTTGATAGTCCAATTTAGATGATTAGTAGGGAACCTCCTCATGTTTATTCCCCATTTAACACATTTGTTTGTGCACCTTGACCTATCATTGAACCTAATGAATTTCAGGCACCAACACACATGACCATGAGATTTCAGTAAGTGTATGTTTAAATTATTTATGTAATCTAGTTTAAAATTAATTTATAAACATGATTGCATTTACAAATTGTATTGGAATAGGTTCAACTATAGTTGAGCTATGAGTATAGAAGGACTTGCAATTTGACCTTGGAGGAATCCAAGGCATCTAAATGATCTCCATCTATGATTAGGGAATCCTAGGGAGAGTCTTCTTCGAGGTTGGAAAAGAGAAGGGGACTATTTGATGAGTAGGATGTCTTATATGATGTACTTGTTTGTATTCATATATAGAAATATATGTGTTCTTGGAATTTTATACATATAGTACATTCTCCCAACATTCTATTATGTTGTTATATGATGTAATTTTTTTGTACAAATAGATGGAAATATATGTTTATTGGCATTATATACCTATATGAAATTCATCCAACATTATATTATGTTATTATTTTGTATGCCTTTATGGATTTTATGGACACACACACACACACACACACACATTCACATTTTGTGATGATCAACTTTCCACATATAATTTGTCTCATATTATTATTAAAAAAATATTAAATCTAATGGTTGTATGAATATATTTAGATTCGATCATCTTTAATATTTCCTTCATGTAATTTATTAATACTAACAACATTTCAATATGTGTTGCAATCAAATCTATATGGGAGAAAATAGTATAATGTTTGAGATAGAGTCATAAATTACTATGAAGTGCATCTCATGATTGGCCTACACTATTTAATGTGGATACCCTTACTACAATAGTTTAATATAGTTTTGAAATTAATATTCACATTTTGTATTCATTGAATTTATAGACATATTGCATTTCTATTATAAGTACAATTGAAAAAAATAATGGATTAATCATCTCTTGCATACCTTCTTTGGATTCCCTTATACATTCTACTTATGCATGTTTTATGAAGTGGTTATGTTCTACCTCCTCATTTGGGATGTTTACTCATTGGATATGTTTTTTATTCTTTTTTGGAGACTCTTCTTGTTCCTTTTGAAGTAGTGCAAGATTACAATTCTAATGTCTCCTGAGGCCTTGGGATATTTTGGTGGTTATATCTATTTTTTTGATTCATAAATTATGTTGCCTCCCTCTCCACATCACTCAACTTGTCCATTTCTTCTCTTCTCATCATATATCTAGTCCACTATTCAAGAGAACAAAAACTCTGATAAAGGATGTTATTAATGTTAAAAGTTATAGTTTGATAACTACACCTTTGCTGTGAGATTGTTTGAAACTAAAATTTAGAACACATCTAGAGTGGTGGATAACATGCATGACCATGTTACTAGAATTTGATCATGCCTAGATGAGAGACCCACCACCCATTTTAGTCTTAGTAATGTCGTTCCCAAAATAAGAAAAATGCAATTTTAAACCTAATTTTAGGCATGCATAAAATGGAAATTGTAAGTCATTTGGATGAATGGGAAGAACACTAACACACATGTAAAATCCCTCTTATTTCACCATTGATCAAATTGATGTAACCTTGGATATGAATATATGACATAAGTTACAATGATAGGTCCTAAAATGAAATGTTTTAATAGTGAAGAGACAAGTTCTTATCCTCCAATTGGTATTTCTACCTCTAAGACCTACATGTGAAACTACATATATTTGAAAACATATTTAAAGGAAAATGACATGTTATCCCATGACCACAATGTCCAAATCCACCTAGAAACTTATTTTCACTAGTGTTCAAAGCACATAAACACTGATAATAAATGTTATCAAAGATTAAGTTGTAGTTGGAGAAATCTACCTCCAGTATTTTATGGCTCAAAACTAGCATTCTCAACATGTATGGCATGAAATATAACATTTAATACAAATTTATTGGCCTATAATCATGCTAGGTATAGAGACCCACCACCCATTCTATCCTCAAGAATGCTCTTCCCAAAACAAGAAAAATATAGTTTAAAATCCTAACTTCAAACATGCATAAAATGGAAAAATTAAGTCATTTGGATGAATTGAAATAACCCTATATTATGTTAATGAAATATTGGAGTTGAATACATGGCACAAGTTGTAGTGACAGGGCTTGAAATATACTTTTTTTGTAGTGAAGAGACGAGTTCTTGTCCTCCAATTGGTATTTATGCCTATGGGACCTAAAAATCCAATTCCATCACTTTTAACACACTTGTATAGGAAAATGACACATGATCTGATAACCATGACATCTAAATCCACCTAAAATAATGTTTTCACTAGTGTTTGTGAGTGTGGAAACACAAATAAAAATATTTTTAAATTTTAAGTTGTAGTTGGAGAAATACACATCTGACGCTTTGGGACTCAAAACTAGCATTAACAACACATCTGAGGTGGTGGTTAACATCCAAGACTAGGTTATTGGCCTCTAATCACACATAATCAAGAGACCCCTTGTATATACATAAAATTTTCAAATTTTATAAATTATTGATGATTTTTATCTTGTAGGAACCCATCGAGTCTCAATCTATCTGAGTGCATGCCCTAAGGGGTGTATTAGGAAAGGGGTAGGCATACAATTGGTGCTTCATAGGATTATTGTCCCTTATTTCCACTTATTACCAATATAACTAACTCCTAAAAACATTCCCCTAAGCTTTGCCTCCTCATTTTCACCCTCATCTAGTAATTTGCCACCTTTATTAGCCCTTTCCCTAACATAAACCAATTTTCGACAGTTTACATGATTATGTTGGCTATGTCAACCTTGTATCCTTATTGACAAAACTTATAAAGTGTTTAGGTCAGCCCCTGGATAACCTCGTCAATGACATAGTAAGTTTTTATCAATTATGATACTAGGTTGATCAAGTCGACCTTATTGGTCAAAACTTTTGGAAGGGTTAATGGTTAGATCCAACTATATAAACATATCTATTTCACTATTCTTAGAGAGTAGACTAGAGTTATTATTCACTTGTACTTCTTTACAATCTAATATTCCACCATTCTAATTGAGGAGTCTTAGCTTAGGATTTCTACTTCGAGAAGAATCTAGTTTTGTGGAGAAGTTTTGGATGCTTGGGCCTTTCTTAATTATCCTTACAAACCACAAAAATCTCTTGCAAAACACCTTTAGCCAAGTGAGATATTGAGTCTTTCTTTATTTCTCTCTTTAGTAGATATAAGTAGCATAAGTAATGTATTTTGAATTATATTCTCTCTCACTCTCTTCATACATTAGGGTTTTACCTATACATTAGGATTATCCTATGCATGTTTTCTTTTATGTTTACTAACCCCAATTTTATGCCACAAGATTTGGTGAGCACTAGATTAGATTTTGATTTACTTGTTATAAGTATAGTGAATATGAAAACATTTGACCTAGTTAGGGTTATTGCATAAGTTTTTCTTGACTAGAGGCTCTAGAACCCTTCCTAGTGATATCATTATGGTAAGAGATCCCTAGGTTTAGTCTAACAGATCCATATTGGTCATGACCATGATTATCTAATGCATCCCCAATCAGAAGTGTAAGCAAGATCTATCTTCTTTAAGCTAGGATTGATTTATAAATATGTTGAATTTTTCATTGCATACATTCTGGTGAATCCAACATGAATCTAACCCTTGTAAGTTTTCTTTCATGCTTTTCATTTCTAAAATTTTAATATATTTTTTATATTTGTGATACTAGGTTGACCAAGCTAGTATAGTTGTAACTTCTGTGTGATATTCAACATAGAGTCACATCAAAATGACTCTATTCTTTTTATGTATGTATTCATCAGATACAAGTTACTGGGTCGAGTATGTTGACACAATACTCTTATTTAGTTCTAGATAATAGATTATGTTGAAAAATTTGACTTATTCTCTTAGACAAAATCTAGAACAACAAACTAAGTTGTTTAGGTCAACTTATTATCATAGTCAACAACTAGATAACAAACTAGATCAATCAGGGTGAATAGATCATCTTAATAGACTTCAACAAACATGGTTTTCATAAAAATATGTTGATCCAATTGACACAGTTGATATAACTTGTGATCAACATTCAAGGCATTTCAATAGAAAATTTACAATCTTTAAAATATTTTAACCCACCAAAGTTCTTTTCTTTCTCTCTCTTTCAATTTAGTTCTTTATTATAGTTCTATTTTGTACAAGTTTGTAGTCTTCAAAATTGCAATCCTACAACAAACTAGATCAACCTACTTGACCTAATTTTATAGTCTGTCTTCTGTCTAAAAGACTAAGTCGACCTAGTTAACTTAGCTCTTAAGGAATATTGCTTCTACAATACAATAGTGAAAATATCAACTTTATTCTATAATTTCATCTAAACTTACTCTATACCATTATTAATTTTGGAATTAACAACTATATGCTAGTAATTAATTCACACTTTCATTTTCAGTTGTTTGGATACTGAGAGTAGCTCATATAGTCAACTTAGGTGGGTTTTCAATATAATTTTTAACTGAACTATTTTTATCTTTTGGTACACACTACCAAATGACATAATTTAAAAATGCATTTGAACATTTATCTACCCAAGGCCTACCTACTTGGATTTTTTGGCCAAGTATAAACATATGGTTAATAATATATATTAGAAAAACACCCGACACCCTTATCACTATGAGATTGTAAAGTGAGGGAGTAGGATCCAATACTAAGATAATACCATTGCCAACACATATCCTTTTAGCCTAAGTATCCTAAAACCATCCATAGATCACTTTCTAGTTCCATATTTTTAGCCAACTTCCTTATCACACTTAAAATAACACTTTATAATAATATAACAACACTAATGATGACCACTTATTTAACATTTAATTTTTAGTTGATTGTTTTCTCTCTACTCAATTTATGTTGTATTGTAAAAACTTGTATTGGCTAGTATTGGTACATGGTTTTGTGTTGTGCATTAATTGGATCATTCTCATTGATCCAATTATTTCAGTGTTTGATTTCACTCCTTGCTTCAACTACATTTGTAAAATTTTTCCCTATTTTCAATTCACTATTGTTCTATTTGATATAGTCTCTTATAGACTGTCTTTCTCTGTACCTATAGTACTCAGTTGACCTAGTTGACTCTATATCTTTATTAGACTATGTTTTCCTTGTTTATAGTACTCAGTCAACATGGTCAACTTTTTACTCATCTCAAGCCTTGTCTAGTAGTATTAGGTTGACCTGGTTGACATTTTAATCTTATTGATACCTTTGTTTAGCTATCTTATATATCTAATTTAGTTTTATACTTCTCTTTCCTTGTCATTTTGTTTATTTCCTCAAATCATCATGAAGCTCCCTATTAAAATATTATTCAAAAAATTGAATCCATTTAGAAACTATATGAGATACTCATTTCTCCCTTTCTTTTCCTCCTAAGAGAATCCTCACTCTTGGATTACATATTCCCTCCTTTGTCTGCAGATTATAACATGGTTCAAATCACACCTCAAGATGAAGCAGGTAGATCTGATATTTTTTGTACATATCAAGACAATTCTCATCTTCAATATTTTTAACATAATGTGGTAGAAATTAACACAAGTCTAGCTAAAAATCCCACTAATAATCCACCTTCCAACAACCCTCCCCCCAATTCCAATATGGAGGTTCTCCTAAAACCACCAACCCACCAATTGATATGACTCAACTTATTGCACAAGTCATACAACAAATGAACATAATGAAAAATTCTAACACCTCTCAAATGATGCAATTACAACATAATTTGATCAACATGGCTAATCAACCTCCAATTCTCAATCCTCAAGCCAATCAAAATTTTATTCCTCCATCTCGTAGAGATGAGTCAAAAAATGTTATTCCTCAACATGTTATTAATAATAAAAAGATTCAAAATATACAAAATTAGCCTTTATCTCCTTTCATTGTATCCATTGATATTGGTGATATATATCCAACTATTAAGTATGATTGGACTAAAGACCTTTCACCCTTTCTCAAAGCATTTTGAAATATTTATAAAGAGTAGATCTAAACTAATACTTTTGCCATAATTAATATTCTAGTTAAAACGTTCACTAGTGATGTATTGGAATGTAACAACCAAATCCCCCAACATTCCATTTGGAAACTTGAGGATTTAGTCAATCCTATAGTTAAAGAGTTTTAACATAATGATCTTCCCAAAAATTGCCTTAGCCATTTCATCAATGCTAAGAAAAATCCCACTAAATCAGCGCATGATTTTATGAAATGATGGAAACATTTTGTCCATAAGGTGGACCATAACATGACTGATGATAATTTGTTTAATTTATTTATAACTACATTAACTCCTTTACTTCAATATAAGGTTTTAAATTTTGCTCCTCAAATGTTTAACAAAGCTCTTAACCATGCCAAATGTCAAAATTTACTCATGTAGTAATTCAAACCTAATAAAAAATTCCTTAAATGATCTTTTCAAACTTCTACCAATTGCATCACTGAAAATACACCTTGAATCAAACTTTGAGTTTCCAAAGATCACACTCCCCCATATTTTCACATACCATTAATTGTGCAACAAATGAAATAATTTTTACCTCCCTCTAGTCTATTTACTTATCCTCATAATCCTCCTAAATGGTATGACCCTAATCAATTCTATTGGTTCCTTGCTGACATTATTGTTTCCCATGAAACTTGTCTAGGGATCACTAAATTTGTTATCTCCTACATGTTTGGTGATTCTTTAAATCATGAAGCCATGCTCCAACTTCATCATCAAGAGTACAAAACCTCTTCTAAAAATAAAAACCTTCCAAAGTTTCCTCTTATAATAACCAAAAATATTTCTCCAAATCTAACCCTTAATAGAATACCAAGTATGTTTGTGTTATTGATGCTGACTATGACCAATATTACAAAAATTATCAATATGTTAATGCAGTTAAGGTTAATTATCACTGTAAGCCTGTTCATAAAGATCATATCATAAAACCTAAGAAACCATCTTTGGAGGAAAAAATTCTCAAAGATACTACAAAAATAATATAGCTTCAAAATCTCCTAAGAAATTACCTCCTTTCAAACCCCCAACAACTTCCATTCCTTCAAAATCTAGCTTACCTTCCAAAACTTGCACTAGTTCTTCTTCTGAATCCCTTGGAAATTTCTTCGATAACTTAACTCCATGCCTTGCAAGATTCCACTTATGGATTTATTTCTTACTTCAACTTATCATCATAAGTTACTTATTAAATAATTACAATAAATTAAAGATCCATCTTATATAGATGAATAAACACCCTTTATGGAGCATCAACCTACCAACATGCATACCATTGAATCCATGTGTCCTTCTTCCAAGCTGTCTATTAAATTTATTGAAGAGGACATGATTAATGATGATATTATTTCTTGTATTGATGTTCCACCACTATTCATTAACATATCCACTAATACTACCCTTACTCATAAATTTTTTAGTTGATGAAGGGTTTGGTATTAATGTGACATCTTTATGGCTCATCCAACAAATTGGATATAATAAGGATCATCTCAAGAAAACCCATCTTACCTATCATGGATTTGATAAAACTAATAAAAAAACCACTTATTTAAATTTGGATTCCCCTAAAAATTGGACCGAAGACCATTCAAACTAAACTTATTGTCTTTGATTTGTAACATACCCCTCGGTCACCCTTTGACTCATATAATGAGGGCCATCACCTCTTCAAATAGACAATGCATTAAATTACTATATAACGGTAAATGGTATAAGCATGAGGATGATCCCAACTCCTATAATATTCAACTTCCTAATCCCAAATCTCAATATCATAATCCTACCAGCAATAATGTTACCTTGCCTATATTCATCAACATCAATCCAGACTTACAACTCACTCTTAATGATTCAGATGATGATAAACCTAATGAATTTTAATATACTTGAAAAACTAATAAGTTACCTCCCTATATATCTTTGAGGCTCCTCCTTTATTACCTCATGATTACACTATTCCTCTCATTGATGAGATCATTGATTTCCCTCATTTATGTAATGCTCATGAACCTTCTTACTGAGAATATGCTTTCACATGTAATGATTATGGAGTGGCAAAATTATTCCAAGATCCTATAATCATGTCTCCATGGGAGTTAATTAACTTTATAATTTCACCTTATGAAACTCCCCTAAATCTCAAACATGTACCATTTCTTCAACCTATGATGATAACTACATCATGGCCCAAATTCAATCTCAAGACTTGGATGTACAACATTATCATAAAACTTTAGTTCAAATACATGATTTAAATTGGGATGTTCAAACCATTTCTATAGATATTAAATTATCTCTTGAAGGTCATGTATCTCCTGCTAATTATCCACTTATTGATAATCCTTGGGTGGTAGAACAAATCATACATTTTGAACCTCTAAAAATTATTGGATCTTCTCCACCACCTAAATATCCCATAATTTCCTTCAATTTTTACCTCATCAATGAAATTAAATACATACCAATCTCATTTAATCAATCTACTTCTCCTACTCTCAGATTACATTAGATGCCAAGGCCATATATGTCCGTTAGATACATTCTAAATATGATAGCCATGGTAATCAAATTATCAATCTCAAAGTAGATGTTGAGTATTATGGCCCTCATACCACTTTACCTAGTGATGAAGATATTTTTTAATTAATTCATGCCCAAAAGCCTTAACTTCCTTGGCAACATCACAAACTTGGAAATTTCAAAAACAAAGATCCTTGTTTCAACAACTTCATTGCTAGCATAGATCTTAAAGCTAGCCTAATTTCTTATTGAATAAATGAAACATAACACTTACAAGATGGAAATGTTGTGATTATCAAAGAAACTATTAGAATTGAATATGGTACTCCATCGTGCCCTCAACTAATTATAGTTTACCAATGTACTCACACCTACTGAACATGATAACTTTAGTGTATTTTTTGATAAATACCCTACCATCTTTGCTCGGTCCTATGAAGAGATGCTTGGTATTGACCCTAGTATTATGGTCAATAATATCATCACTTATCCTGATGCCAAATGTGTCCGTTAAAAGTAACAAAAATTTCCACCCTAGGTTTCTACCTTATGTCACAAAAAATTTATCAAACTTCTTGATGCTAAGTTTATCAAACCAATGGACTATTCTGAATGGGTTTTTAACATAGTTACTATTTGAAAAAAGGTCACCATGGTCATTCACTTTTTTATTGATTTCCATAATCTTAATCTTACTTTTCCTAAGGATATTTTCCCTCTACCGTTAATAGATGCCATTGTTGACTCCATAACTATTTATGAAATGTTGCCTCTTATGGATGGTTTTTTGAGCTATAATCAAATTCACATTACTCTTGAATACTAGCATAAGAAAACTTTCACCACAAAAAGGGGCACCTATTTCTATGTTAAAATGTCTTTCAGACTAAAAAATTCTAGAGCTACTTATCAACAAGCAATGACTCATATCTTTCATGGTCTTATCCATAAAATTGTAGAAACCTATGTGGATAACCTCATGGGTAAGTCTAAATGTCACAAAACTCATCTTTCTTATCTTTCCATCATCTTCAACCACCTTCTTAAATACAAAGTTAGACTAATCTTTCCTTTGGTGTCACATCTATAAAATTGTTAGGATTTTTCATTTCTCTCTATGGCATCGATGTTGACCCTGTGAAGATTAACGCTATAATCAAATTAAGAGAATTTGTATATAAAATGGGCCTCTTAAGAAAACAATTAAAAATCAATTTAATTTTTATTTTAAAAATAATTTAAATCTAAATAATAATAAATTTGTTAACTACATAGGTTAAGTGAGGTCAAAATAAGCTTTTAAAAGACTTTTCATAAAACTTTCTATATTTTAAAATAATCATTAAGATATTTTATCTCTCAAAACTCAAACTCAATCTTAAATGATTGTATTTTTTTTAATTCATATTTTATCAATATAATTTATATTTTTAAACATGAACAATCTAACTACAATATTTTTTTATCACATCAATACATAATACTTTATTTTTTTAAAAAAATAGAATACTTTCATTTTTTTTTGAATCACAATATCTTATATAAAGATTTTCTTTGTTTTGTTAAAAAAAAAATACTTTGTAACAAAAAAATCTAACACACAATCTTGAACCTCTTCCAAAAAAGAATGCACGATAATGTTTTCACCTTTTTAATTTATTTTTTAAAATTAAGATAGAATTAGGTCATTTTTATATGGTTCATTATTTTTGTAACAAATATTTCACACATAATTAATATAATAAATTTAAATGATATGACATTTATTATGTGAACTTAAATAAAGTAAAATAACGTGAATACAAATTTATTATATTTTAAGAATAAATACATAACATAGTATGCATCATTTGAAAATAAAAATAAAATATTTTGATATATTTTATTTTATTTTTATCAAATTAAAATATAATAATTTATTGTTATATATATAATGTAAGGTAGAAATAATTGATCAAATATTTATTATATGAATTAATGAAAATTTGATCAAATATTTATTATATTTATTAAATATATGTATTAAAAAATAATATTAAAATATAAAAATAAATATTCAATATTAATATTAAAAAATAGAAATAATATGATTAATTAACTATATTTTATTAATTGAAAACTAAAAAATTATAACACTTTACATTTAGCAAGACCCTTCTGATATTATACTTGCTTAGTTTAATTGAAACACATTAAAAAACATCGAAATAAAAATTTAAAAATAAAAATAAAAGTTTTCACCATGATTATATCGTACATACTTGATGTGAGTAATTATAATGTCGACCCTACTTAACATGAAATTTTTGGATAAAAATTATTTATTGGTAATTGGGTTTCCAATGTTAGTATGATTTACAATAGAAAAAAGTAATATTTAAGATTATTTATATATTTATTATAACCCTTTAATGTTTTTAATGATCTGTTTAAAATTTATTCTTACATATAATATAACCATATATATTTTTTATTACATATTAAAAATTTCCTCTTGCATCAATGTTTTTGATGGTCTATTCAAAATTACATCTTGCATTAGAGTTTTTGATGGTTTATTAATATATAATGCCTAATGCATATATAGTCTATTAAGTTATTCCATATAGTTTAATAAAATTAATTGTATTTTAGGGCTAGAAAATACAAATATATTCATACATCCTTTAGATTTAGTCAATGTTGATGATATATGAGGATATTGATTGAGTTAAATAATTGAGAGACAACTATGCCACATTAAAAATGTTATGGTTAAAAATAAATCAACTATAAATTTGGATTTAAAGGAACCAAAAATATATTTTATGTTAATAAGCTTATTATCATGGCTCTATCATTTTTATTTTATTACATTTTATTCCATTAGATAATATGAGAGAGAGGTGCATCCATTTGAAAAAAAATATTCAATTATAAAATAAAGTTCAAAATTTTATGTGAATAATAAATAACTTCATTAAAATTTTATTCATTTCCTCCATCTCCATGAATAACCAAAAATAAACAATATTTTTGATTATTATATAGTCAGATTCAAGAGTTTTCAACTCTTTTATCGATTCAATATGGTAAGATTTTTTCACCCTGATAAACTATTGGTAGATGACATCCATCCCATTTAGATGCTAGAATATGATAGAAGGCAGTTGACATGCCCTCATTTTAATCCTTATTGATCTACATGTGAGGTTTTGTGATTATTAATTTCCTTTGTTTAATTTATGCATATTATGTAGTTAATTTTTTATATTTGATTAAATTTTAAATATTTTTTTGTGTAGTTAGACCCAAAAATATACCTAGTCCAAAACACAACATTACCATATCGACATACCCATACCAGAATTGGCTACTTAGATTTCCAATAGAGTAGCATTAATCTTGGAAATTACCTTAAGAATATTATTAGGTTTTTCATTGGCACTTTCATGCAGATGGACCATGACACTAGTTTGTTTGTACCCTAAATTTCTATACATCTAACAACACTAGTTTTAACTTTTTAATATTGGCACATTACTTCAACATTGGTCTTAATTGGATTTTTCATTTATTAAATATTATTTTATGACAAATGGCTAATTGTAGTTGGAATTGGATCATATGTTTTAGGGTTAATCACTTTAATTTTATCCCTTCAAGACAAGTTTAGATGTTTACTAAAATATTTTTATAGTGTTGCATTGGCTAGTTACTTTTTAGAAAATTGGGGTCTTTTATCATAGCGATTTTCTATTGTAACATTATTTATTTATTTATTTTTTAGTCCTATTGACCTATTTTGATCATTATGAACATTAATATAATTTCTTTCCTTCTTCCAAACTTTCTATACAGTTGTAAATAAAATGTTAGATAGCTTTTGCAAAAATGAGGAACCTCTAGGCTTTGACATATACATTGGCTACATAAGGCTTCTCTAAATCATTTGAAGTAAGTGCATATGAGAAATTTAAACCCCACATTTTTCTATGTTTTCCTCACCCAACATGTCAAATCCAAGGATATTCTTAAACCTTATACCCTATTCATAAAAAATAATAAAAATATGTCTTCTCCTTGGTAGTCTCATATGTTTGAGGTAACATAACCCAAAATCTAGTTGATAAACTATTCTTAGAAAGCATTTTCCTAAAAGGACAATTCCATAATTCAATATTTATTCATTCTATACATTTTTTGGGATAAATAGATATTTTAATTTATTAGGAAATATATGGCATAATGTCTAAACATCATGTTCTACATTCATTTATACATCTATAGACACAAACAAATTTGTTGGGTTCATCAATTTTAATTATAAAAATCTGGTATTGAGCATATTCTTAAGGAAAAGTTTAAGTTTAGATTATTCTAACCACCCTAGTTAAGTATTAAAAAAGAATATTCAACCTAAGATTAAAGAAGTTAAGGATGAAATTTACAATGTGCAGTCCAAGAAAATAAATAACTCTATCATGTGCTATTGAATAAATTCCATAAATTATTGTGGTTTGATTAAGGTAAGAATCAACTTCACACTTATTTCTAAATATCCAAAAATATATAATAGTGAAATGAACCCACCCTCTCAAATGTCAATACTGTGGCACAAAATAAAGTTTGAAAGTTTGTCTATCTATTTAATCATGCCAATGTTGTATATTGGACTTGTATTTACATATTTATTAAAAACCTTTTTATCTAAAAAAGATACATAATAATGACCAAGGAGGATAATATGATTCAAGGGAAGCGCAAAATTTTGTTTTCCTTTGACTGTCTCCACTAAAATGTATTCATAGGTGAGTAGGTGTTTGTTTTAGAAATTTTATAAATTTTGAAGAAAGAAGTCACTAATTGATATCAAGGTAAACTAAAGTACAAGCACATATATGTTTACTATGTGGTCCATGCCCTTAACATATCAACTGATAAAATTTGACAAGAAGCCATCACTCACTTTTATGAATTTTGATTAGAAGCATAAGAGACATTTGAATGCCTTTATCATAGAAAATTTAGTATTACTTTAGAATGACATAAGGGACATGCCTGATCTTATATTTGGAATGGATGAGTAAAATATCATACTTTATGTGAAGGAAGAGGTAATAGATCATGAAATGATTCATGGTGGTCTAAATATAAGAGTTATAGAGGAAAATAAACATGAATATGTAAATCCTATTGCTGAAAATATCTCACTATAATTTTTTTTCTCAAATAAATGGTTCCCTGGAGGGTTCAATGAAATGGTTCCACAAAACTTTATTTCCATATTAAATGACAAGGAAATTGGACTATTAATTAGTGGTCTTCTAGATGTTCTTTTGGGAGCTTGTGCATAATTTTAATACATAAGATGGTTAATCTAATATTATTTTTAACTAGCACTTAAAAGGTTCCATTGGAAGATTTTAAATCATTTATATGTATATTGAGCATTCAAAGGTCCCAAATTATCAAATCCTGTTAAATCCTTGATAGATTTCTATTAATGCATACTTTTTTCAATCAAATAGACTTGTCTAAGAGCCCATTGGGAGAAAAGTTAGAGGAGTGCTTATTTTTGGCTATTCATGAGTCTAGTGAAGGTTTTAAATTTGATTACAAATGGTGTTATATTTTTTCTCTTGTGAATTTTCATTACTTAAATATATTCTCCTACATAGCTTAAACCTCTAGTAAGAAAGTCATTTTCAATTCTATAGACTTTGTACACATTAGAAAATATATAAACTTCCAACACAAAAACTAAAATGCATTAAGCATGCTACTAATAATTTAAGATACTAGAGAGGGGGAAAAAATAGTATTATAGGCCAAATTTTGATGTGACATTTACACCTCTTCAATAAATTCCATTTTAACTCATCAAAATGGACCTAAGATATGAACCTTTCCAAGGGTAAGCATGGGTGATTTGCAAGATGCTTACTTCATGTTAGGCATTGATCTTCATGACTTAGGACTCATGAATCACACCATATTCATTATTCTATGTATATATATGTTCCTCCCAAAATAGCCTTCCATAATTTTTTTTAGCAACGAGCCATGAAATAAAGGAGGGGAGAGGTAAATCAGTAACACTTCATGAGAAATCGAGAAATTTTGAGCTTGATTAAAATGAAAAATAGAAAGATATGAGAGCATGTAGCAAAAAGTAGGTCCATTCAAATAAAATGATTTAGGATCCTATGGATTGTGTTCCTAAAGATATTACATCACAAACTAATGATAATCATGAAGAATGAGAGAGTGGAGTTCAAACTAAATTCATTATTTAAAATAAGATTGAAAAAAGAACTCTCATAGGCTATATTCTCATCTCTAATGCAATATTTTGAAGGGAATTCATCTTTGATAGAAGATAACATAATACTTGTTGAATGCATTAAGTTTTATTATCCCAAAAATGTAATTATTTATGAATATACTTATGAGATTCAAATGGCATGTTGCGAATGGTAAAAGACATCTCTAATTGATAAAAATTCACAATTTTCCTTATCATTTTTTTACCATCGATAGTCAGAGCTAAAAAATTGTCTCCTCCTTGGTGTCTCCCTCAAGTGTTATAAATAGTTTAAGTACTAAATAAAAAATTCAAATAAAAACTATCTCAAAATAAATACTTTTGGATTGACATTAATTAGAATTATGATGCCATTGTTAGGGCTTTGAGAATTAGCAAGAGCTTTTGGAGAAACCATGTGCACCAACAAGGAGAATATTTATTATCAAGCAGTACTAGGACTGTAACATGTTATATGATTAAAATTAAGAATCAATTCCACCCTTCACTTTGTGTTGAAAAATATTTGATGTGTTAAAAAAATGATTTTTTTATAGTAAATTTGATGGATTTTCTTGTTTCTACTTTCTATATTCATTAAAAAAAAAACCAAAATAATTACACTTTCCAATAAAAAAGAATGAAATTGATAAAATAAGTAGTCATTTTAACCAAAGTGAGTTAATTGATAAGATTTAGTAAGTTTTATATAATAAATAATAATATTATATTGTTATTTAAGGTGATGTCATCGAGAGTGATGATGTCATATTTTCAGTGATTTACATTGTTTTCATATGTCATATTTCATATTTTAGATAATTTTGTAGGGGGATTATTTTTAATAACAAATTTCCTTAATGACATACCAATCCCTCAATCTATTTAAGAGATTCACACTTATCTCAATAAACTTGGGGTAATTAGATGATTTATCCCAAAAATGGCTTATTGTATCCACTCCAATTCTCTTCTTAAGAAAGGTAATGGTCTAGAATAGATGGATCCCTCTCAAAAATCATTTGGTAATATGAAATAATAATTGATTCACCCATGTACTCTTTATCCTCCTTCAAATTATTGACCTTTGATCTTATATACTTATTCCACACCCATATCAGTCGGGGTAATACTTGCCCAACAAGATGACATTAGAAGAGAGTATGACATCTACTATATCAGTCGAGGCTTCATTGATTATTAAAAATGTTGCATAAAATTCAAACATGACTACCTCACCATATATTTTATAGTTGAAAAACTTGGCCATTATATGCTTTATCAAACTGCTTATGTTATCATCCATTCTGATCACCTTTGTCACTTCTTCTCCAAAGCCTTTCTTCTTGGAGATAGAATTGGAAAATGGATGGTCCTCCTCATGGAATTTGATCTCTGAATTATTATTCAAAAAGCTATCAAAGGACAAATCATCATTGATCAACTTGTTATAGCTCATGTGCCTACTACTAACCACTTTCAAGATAGTCTTCTTGATGACTATATTCTCTACATTGAAGGTATTAACCAATCTATATATCTTAAAGATTACACCCATAACTTCACTGATGATCTTGAAGTAAGTAGTCTTGATGAATCAACTATCTTTCTTGATACTACTATACTAAAATTAGTTATTGTTGAACTTCTTGAGATTAATGTTGAGTTACACAAGGATACTTGGACCCTTCATTTTGATGGAGCTAAATTCCTTCAAGGAGTTGGCGAAGGTTGTATTCTTATGAGCCCTTTTGGAAAAAATCATTTCTTTATATTTTCACTTAACACTTGATGTCACTAACACATATCTAAATACAAATCTTTAATCTTAGGCATGAGAGCTATTCTTAATCCAAATGTCGAATACCTACATGATTTAGGAGATTCCTAAGTCATTTTACATCAAGTCAATGATGATTACGAATGAAAAATGAGAATCTCATTTCTTATCATCAAAGTAAAACTACTCTCACCAAAGATTTCATTTCCTTCACCATTGAGACTATTCCTTGAGATCAAAATTCTATTGCTGATTCCATTGCTTCTTTAGTATCTCTTTTTCATGTGCACCAATTTATTACCAATCTCAATTTTCTTATCCAAATAAGAAAATACCAGTCTTCTACTCAACCAAAAGATTTGATTATCTACCATGTTGAGTCCATCACCATTCGAAAAAGCCCATGGTAAAAATACATCATTCAATGTTTAGAATATCAAACTTATCTTCCTAACCTAGACTCCCACAAAAAAACTCTAACTTGTAAACAAGATTTTAAATATGTATTTCAAAATAACATATTGTATTATCACAATGTTGAAGTTACCTTGATATTATATATTATGAAAGATGAGGTTCCTCCTCTTCTTAAAAAACTACATGGGGTATTTGTGGTGGCCACTATAACAGAAATGCTATAGCCCAAAAATGCTTATGTATGGGATAATTATATCCCACTCTTGAAAAGGATGCCATCAAATTTGCTAAAAAGTGTACTCCTTTCCAGATTCATGATTATTTAATTCATTCACCTCCATCCGAGCTTCAAACTATATAATCTCCCTGGCCATTCTCCATGTGGTGATTATATCTCATAGGCAAATTACCTCGATCTCAAGATAAACATGTCTTTATAATAATAACCACCAAATATTTTACCAAATAGGTTGAGGCTATGCCCCTATTTAATGTCACTGGCAACACCATATCCAAATTCATTCTTAATTAAATCATTTTCTGCTTTGGTGTACCTCATACTATCATTTTAGTCAATGGTTATAATTTCAAAAATAAATATGTCAAACAACTCTATGCTAAGTTTAAAATCAATCACAAATTTTTCACATCCTATCATCCATAATGTAATGGCCAAGATGAGGACACCAACAAAATTATTAATAAAAATCTACAAAATATAGTTTATGAAACCTACATGGATTTACACCTTCATCTCTATCCTGCTCTTTGGGCCTATCCACTAGCATATGTATTGCCACTAGGGTAACATCATTTTCTCTAGTCTAAGTTTTGAATCAGTGTTTGCATTAGAAGTTGATCTTCCCTTTCTATGTATATCTCTTCATGGTATCATACCTAATGAATAATTACATGAATCTCACCTTAATTTTCTCAATCTCCTTGATGAACAACATCTTTCTAATTTACAACATAATCACCAATACAATGCCCATATTGCCAAACAACATAACAACCAAGTCAAAGTTTGCACATTTAATATTGGTGATCTTGTCCTTAAATTAGACTACACTCATGACAAAGAAGGTAAATAAACATAAAAAATGTGGGGCCCCTATTTATTCAAAAATATTCTTGGTCAAATTACCTATCACCTTCAAAACAATGAAGGCCATATTTTCAAAGAACCCACCAATGCACAATTCCTCAAGAATTATTTTGCCTAAATCTTTCCCTTATTTTTCATACTTTATTTATGCTATCTATCTAACACTTTTTATAAGATACTTACATGGGTATTACCCACATTAGTATTTCTCTTTTCTCACAAACCTTAGTCCTTCCTTTTGGTCTTTTTGGTTTCCCTTTTTCTCATGAGTTGCATTGTAAAACCATGGAGAGGACCCAATTTTTATCATGATGTAATTTTATCCTTTTTATTTTCATACTTTTTACACAATTTTTGGCACCTTCATGGGTTTATATTTTATGATTTTAAGTGTAAGACCATGGATAGGACTTGGCATTCCTCATAAAATAACCATCCATTCATTACTTTTCTAGAATGTGTTTTGTGATGGTTATGAGTTTTTTTATCTTTGTTTTTAAGCTTGAGATTTTCCTTATTTCATAGATAAAATTTGCATTAAATTTTTTTGTTAGCATGTTTTCCTACATTTCCCTCATTATTATGATAATAAATCACACTTTTATGTCATTGTATCCTTTTTTTACCTTTTGTCACATTTTTTATGATTTGAAGCAATTCAAATTGTTTCATGTTTCATTCCTCTTGATTTCCTTTCCTTTCACTCCACATTAGATAAAACAAGATTGAAGTCAATATAGAACTTTTTTATCACATTAATTTATGAGACTCTTTGACACCATGCTCTCTAAATTCTCTCTTTTAGCAACCAAGGCCCGAGTAATCAAATGAAAGTCATATTTAGCACCCATGTTTGGTTTTCCAAATCCATATGAAGGAGGGATAGGAAAATCCACCTAAAAATTTAAAATTCACATATAATTGAAGCAAAAGGAAATGATATCCAAAAGGTAATATATAGATCTCAAAATCCAAAATCACACCAAAAGATATGATTACAAGAACATCTCCTATCTTCAATAGAGTCTCAAACTCCATAATTGGAATCACAATAGAGCCAAGGTCTATTGGGCTATGGTAGGCTAGTAAATTAGAATATGAAAATTAAATAAAATCTATGGTGATACCTACTTTTTCACATAAGTACCCAGTCATCACAGTAGATCGATGACTCTAAAAAGGTGTCCTAAAAAATGGGGAACACGTTATGGGAAGGTAGGTCCATTTTAATTTTCATGCATATATCCTTAATGGGATGATATACATACTTCATTTATTGAAACAATATTTTTGTGGATAGGACAATTTATTCAGAGTTCTTAAGGTTAAAAGTCCTTTTATTTTAAAAAAAACCAATTTTGAATGTCTTGACTTTGATAAAGAATTCCTCTACCTTGGTTTCTCCTTTATTATCCACTCTACCCATTTCATTTCCCCCCTTGATAGTAATTTTTGATTCTAAATCTATTTTTCCTCTTCTATACTTCCTTCTTATTCACATATTATAAACATGCTAGCACTACTTTATTTCTATTTTATCTATCTTTAGAACAAAATAATATGCTTGAGCAAATATGGATTACTTTCTTTACAACATGAGTCAACATTTATAGACTTGATTTGATTTGTTTTACCATTTGTCAATATTTTACTACCCTTTTTGTGGACACTTGAGTCCATTTATATTTTAATTTACTTTTTTCATTATTGAGTGAGGTTAGCTTGTCACTTCTCACTCACCAATGTTGTATTCCCTTTTCTGTACCTTTTTACATTATTGAGTGAGGATTGTTACTGCTTAGTCATCAATGTTGTTTTACCATTTTTGCTAGCCCATCTTTGTTTAAGTAAGGATTGTTACTTGTTTTACATTTATATTTGATTACCATCTATTTGACAGGTATTTTTTGTTTGACTTCGGGAGTTTTCCTTTCTTTCTCAAAGATTACTTGTTAGATTTTTTTGGTCTTTAGTAGTCTTGGCTATTTGGTTACTTGACTTACTCTAAATTTTTTGACTTGGTCATTTGGTCTAACATAACACTTTTCACCATAGCTTGCCAAATTTCTAAGTACATCCAATCCACATAACACCAGTTATCTTAGCTTTTTGGCATTTGTTTGTTTTTTCTCTTTATTTTTGTATTCTATGGTTTGTTGAAAGTAATCTCTACACCCTCCATAATAAAAAATACAAACATAGTAGACAACCATCCAATGATAAAGGTAAGTTAAGGTATGTATACTTTTAATTTTTAGTTATTTCTATTTCAATCATTTAATTTCAATTATTTTTGTTTTAAATTACTGTAGTTTTTTTTACTTTAGCATTATGTGTTACTATGTTATTTATTAGAGCAACATCCGCTATTACACCTATGTGACACATGATGAGCTTCAAATGGGGCATATGTATACACATAATATTTTTAAACTTTATCAATTACTGATGCATTCTATTTTACATGAACCCATTGAGTCTTTATATCTCTAAGTGCATGCCCTAAGGGATGCACTAGGAAAGGGGTAGGTAGACCATTGGTGCTTTTCAATATTGTTGTCCCTTATTTACACTTATTACCAATCTAACCAAATACTAAAAATATTCCCCTAAGCTTTGCCTTATCCTTTGCACCCTCTTCTAGTCATTTACCACCTTCATTATCCCTTTCCCTAAACTAACCAAAATTTGGATAGTTTATATGACTATGTCAGCTCTATTAACCTTGTATCCTAATTAATAAAACTTATTAAATGTCTAGGTTGGGCCATGGCCCACCTAGTCCACGAACTAGTAAGTTTTTAGCAATTATGATACTAGGTTGATAGGGTCAACCTTTTTGGCTAAAACTTTCAAAAGGGTTTAGGGTTAGATCCACCTATATAAACACATACATTTTACCATTATTATAGAGTAGAAAAGAGTTATTATTAATTTTTACTTCTTTATAATCTTCTCTTACACCATTCTACTTGAGGATTATTAGCATATGGTTTCTACTTGGATAAGAATATATTCTTATGGAGAAGTTTTGGATGCTTTGGAATTTCTTAGTGATCCTTAAAAACCATAATAGCCTCTCGTGAAGCACCTTTGGATAAGAAAGAGATTGAGTTTTGATGATTTTGTCTTCTAGGTAAGTATCTCTAACTTTGCTCCTCTATTTAGTATAAAAAAGTAGCATAAAGAATGGATTTTAAATAATATTCTCTCTCTCTCTCTCTCTCTCTCTCTCTCTCTCTCTCTCTCTCTCTCTCTCTCTCTCTCTCTCTCTCTCTCTCTCTCTCTCTCAATGCATTAGGGTTTTACCTATACATAGCTTAATTAGGATTCTCTTATACATGTTTTATTTTTATGTTTACTAACTCCCATTTTATTCCACAAGCTTTGGTGAGCACTAGATTAGATTTTGCTTTACTTGGTATTAGTATAGTGAATATGAAAACATAGGACCTAGTTAAGGTTATTGCATAAGTTTTGATTTATTGAAGGATTTGGAACCCTCCCTAGTGATATTATTATGGTAAAATATCCCTTGATTAGGTCTAATGGATCCATATTGTTCATGACCTCAATTATCTAATGTATCCCCAATCAAAAGCGTACGTAGGATCTATCTTCTCTAAGATAGAATTGATTTATAGATATGTTACATTTCCCATTGCATACACCCCCACCCATTCTAGTCTCAATAATGCCATTTTCAAAATAAAAAAATTAGGTTTTTTAGCCTAATTTCATATGTGCTTAAAATATAAAACATAATCATTTGGATGAATTGAAAGAACCCTTATGTGCATGTCCAAGCACTCTAATTTCATGTTGGATCACTTAAATGGAAATTTATGTATGAATCCATGGTATACGTTGTAGTGATAGGTTATTAAATGAAATTTTTTGGTAGTGAAGACACAAGTTCTTATCCCCCAACTAGGATTTATGCCCTCAAAACCTACAGGTACAATTCCATCACTTCTAACACATTTATATAGGAAAATGATATAATCTCCCATGATCATCACATCCAAATCCACCCAAGAGTATGTTTTCACTAGTGTTCATGAGCATGGAAACACTAACAATAAATATTGTAAATATTAAAGATGTAGTTATATAACTCTACCTATGATGCTTTGTGACTCAAAACTAGCATTACCAACACATCCTGTATGTTGGATTATGTCTAGGACTGGGTTATTGGCTTCCTATCATGCTTGTTTGAGAGACCCATTACCCATTCAAGCCACAATAATGCCATGTCTTTGATAACTGAGTAAAATTATATTAACTTATCTTATCTTCAAGACTATGAATTTATTTACTAATAATGCCAACTACATGAAGGTGGAAGCTTATTTGACACAACTAAGGTAATTTTTTTATTAATTAATTAAAAAAGGAATTTAAATGTACTACCTATGAAATCAATAAAGTTTAGTAAAATTAAATACATCTAAATTTGAGAATTCAACATACTTTTAAATTTCAATCCAACGAACACTAAGATATGTTCTAATTTTGATAATAGCAAGAATAGATTCATGGTATAACTCATTAAAATTTTGAGCATTCATGTTTAATGGCCTCCAATGATATTTAACCAATTGAATATTTATTTCAATAACTAAATTTGAATATTTTAGTATCTTATTATATCTTTCAAATTCTTCAAACAACCATACATCTAATTTTTTTTTATAGCATATCATCAAAGCCAAGTTCCAATGAATACCATAGAACCAGTGGGATATTCAATGCTTTCTCCATATATGACCAGGAGAGTCAACTTTTTATTTTTCTCTACACATTGACACAAGATGTAGAATTTTCCCTCTTCATTGTTCTCGTTAGTGATAACTACAAAAAATGCCTTATATAAAAAAAAATAAAAATTTAATGATGCATTTCAAATACATAATGAGAATACATAATAAATAATGATTAATCTTGTACTTAGCTACACTATATCAGATAAATACTCAAATTTATGTGATGATGTCATATATAAATTTATAATGTTGGTGGAATATGATATGTGTCAATTGAAATTGGATGTGTGTAGCTCTATTCAGCCACCCACTCTTATGACTCACACTCATTTAAAATAGAGTCCATATATGTAGAATAAAAACATGCCAATTATTTCATATGAATAATCCAAGAACCTACATTTGAGATAAAAAATGAGTTTAACTCACTTGATCCCATTATAGTCATATAATACTCATACTTTACTAAGTGTTCTTCATCAATCAATCAGAAATATCTATGAATAATAGAATTTTATTGAGCACCATGGCCTATTTTATCATTATACTATTTAATCAAACAATACGATATTTAAAATTCAACTCCTATGATACAACATCTCTTTTAACACATGATCCAACTCTAACATGTTCCCATTTTCTATGGTCAACCTTAGTGAAACTCCAAATATGTTCTACATTAGTGGTGACATGCATCCTACTCAACCAATAAAACACCATGTAATATTGAATTATGATGTGCAATTATCTGACCAAGTGTAATGATGATTAAAATTAATGTTCTTCTTACTCAATTTTCCACGTAACATCTCAAAATAACCTTACATGTACTACTTAATATGTGATTGATCATTATTGACATATAAATGGTACTTAATTATTTTTGATCTTGTTCTATACTATCAGCGACATGTGTGAATGTTATATACACAAATATGGAAACATGTATTGAGTTGTAATATTATGGCCAAACTTCCATTTATGGTTTGAATATATAATTTGCAGCAAAATTGACTAATGAGACAATAAAACTAAGTGAAAATGTGTCCTTGTTTAGATTAAAATGTTCCTCTTACCATATAGCCCAATGTGTGTGCCTTGCATACTCATAAAAAACTTCTTCCCTATGTTTGACCGTAAATTTTAAAATAGGTATATATTTTGTAACAAGCTCACACATTTTTAGATTCTTTGATTTATTTTGCTTCATAAGTCACATATTTTTATTTAATCAAACCAACTAATTCTTGTCTAATTTAAATTTTATTCTCCTCATGGATACAATTTTTCAATTTTGAGAATCTAGCATAAATACTATAATTTCCATCCAAACATGCTTTATTATAAAAGAACTGTCCATCTAGTCTTTTAAAAAAAAGGTTAGAATAAATTCCTTCTCTAATTTTGGTTGAACTTCTACTCCACATTCTTATAAAATGTTGTTAGTATACAAAGAACAATGTATATGAAAAAAACATCATATTGTACTAATAATTCAACATGTTTCCTACAATAATAAGTGGTGTGTATATGGTTTATTTTTATATAAAATGTTTTGGTCATCTCAAAATATATTTTAATAATAAAAATTTATCAACATGCTTACATAAATTTAGAGTTCAGTTGTATTTGGTTAATATCCAAAAAATGTTTTTAGTGTGGTTCATGGTTACGATAACCAACTCTTCTTTTCACTACATCTCTTGTATTCAATGAAACTCTTATATTTTTTTTCCAAAATTATGCAAGTAAATATTTGAGATCATCAGTTATAGCCTTGTACATTCATGGAAGTCTTTTAGAAGATGCCTAGAACTAGTGGTTTGGCACAATTAAATCTTTGGCATCTTATAATAACTTTCATTAATGTTTTTCTATTTGTTTCTAATGCTCAACTAGTTTTTCAAATAAATCATTTTTTCCATGTTTGACCACATATGACACAAGTTTTAATTATATCCCAAAAATCATTACAATCTTTGTTGTATGATTTCAAGACTATAATATAATATGCATCATGTATATTTTCAAAATTTTTGTTGTTTTCATTATCCATGTTAGATGTTATCAGTCCTTGTGTGTAAATTGTATGTATTATCTTAATCAATTTAATACATGAAAAAAATAATTGACATTTTTTAATATCATAATCTAAGTTATCAAATAAACTATCCCATTTTTTATCTAGTCTTCTTGAATGGTAGTTAGACATTTTTTTATGCATTGGTTTCAAAATATTTTCATCAATTTCAATTAAGTACATGCTTTTCTATCTATAATCCTTGGATGCGTTGTTAATGGTGAAATTTATTGATTAGATGTTTCAAAATTGTTATGTTCACCATTAGTTTATTCATTAATACTTTTATTATTTAGTTTTTTCATGGCAATTTATTCATTGTTACTTTCATCATTATGTGTTTCCATGAATTTTTATTCATTATTAGGGGATAAATCATCATGCATAGATTCATCATAAAAAAAATAAAACTTGAAATGTGGAATTGAAACATAATTTAGATTATTAGGTAAACATTAATCATCATTATTCAATTCATCATTATCAGTCTCATCATTACCTATGACATTTCATTCATTAAGGATAATGTTTGTACCTTTTGTTGAGTGAAATATTTGAACTCAAAACTTTTCTTTTTCTCTCAAATATTATAATTGATATGATGTTTTGTGATTTAACTACTTCTTCTTCCTTAAATGAGAAATGTCACCCGTGATTAGACAAAGAAAATTTTGATTCTTTTTGATGGTGGGGTCCCAAAGAAAAAATTGACTCCTTTTGTATTTGTTGTTCAAATCTCAAAATGTGTAGAGAATGTATGTGGACTCAAAAAATTCAAAACACGTTAAGAATAAACATTGAACAAAGAGTTTTTATCTAATGTAAAAAGAACTCATGTGTGTTATATCTATTAGTTATATATATCCATATATTATATTTTAATGATATATGATTATATTATGTGATGCATTCCAAACTGTGTAATATTATTGTGTCATGTAATCCTATACAATTACCTGCATATTTACATTTACATGATATAATTTTAGGTTCAATTCAATCACATGTTCCATCCTATATGATGGATTGATCCATAGTTTATATTGACAAACTCCATTTGGCCCAAATCACATCTCTAATTGCTCTAATTGTGTATTTGAATCAAATCATTTGATGCTGAATCATGTCTCTAATTGTATCAATTTACTAATTAGGTCAATTCATACTAATTTAGCCCTAAATCATGTCATGGTGTTGTCTAGTTAAGTTGAAGGGGCTCAAATTGGCTCCAATTTACTTTGTGAATGGTTTTTTGTACTATTTACTTTATTTTATTATGATATCAAGGTTGATTGAACCCTGAATTACATCCTATATATACTCAATATTAGGTTAATGGGATTCAATTGAATTGAAACCAACTGTAACCCTAAACCTTGAACTTTAAATCCTAAGTCATAATTTAGGTTCATGGGGCTCAATATGGCCCTAATCACATCTTTAATTACACTAATTGATTAATTGGATCAACTCTTTACATAATTAGAGCTAATATAGCCCCAACTCACGTCCTGCATTTGTAGTTAGGTTGAAGGGGCTCAAATTAGCCCCAATTTCCTTTGTAATTGAATATGTGGACTGTATTTAGTTTAGGGTGTTATGACTATGGGGTCGATTAACCCCCAAATTACATCTTATATAGTCAAAACAAGGTTTACGGGGTTGAATTTCATATATCTTACATAAATTATTGTAAAAATCAACTAATTGGATCAATATGCATGAGGAAATATGAGCTAATTTATAACCATAAATCACATCCTATACTCACATTTAAGTTTAATGTGTTCATATTAACCTGAATTATCTTAATATTTTCATTTGTGATACAATTAAAGGGGTAATTAATACATATGTTTTATTCTATAAAATTGATTGAGCCATAATTTATGTTAATGGGGCTCAATTTGGCCCAAATCACATCTGTAATTACACCAATTGACTAATTGGATCAATTCATGACTAATTTAGCCCAAAATCATGTCCTCTTGTAGTTTTGTTCAACCTACACTCAAATTAGCCCCAATTTCTTTCTTGATTTAATTAATGGACAAATTACTTTATTTTGTTATGATATTGAGGTCAACTATTACCCGAATTACATTCTTTATAATCAAAATTAGGTTTATAGGGTTTAATTCCATCCAACCTACATCAAATAATTATAGTTCCCTACATCCTACACCCTAAACTGTAACCCATACTTTAGGTCCACAAGGCTCAATTTAGTGCAAACCATGTTTGTAATTACACTGATTGATTAATTGGATCAATTAATGATAGAATCGAAGCTAATTTAGCTCCAAATCATGTCATGTTCTTACAATTAGGTTGAAGGGGTTCAAATTAGCCTCAATTTCCTCCATGATTATATGAATCAACTTTTTTGTTCATCATATGATGAAATTAGAGTCAATTTCACTCAAAATCATAACATGTGCAATTCAAACTCTGTTTGAATGTGGCTCAATGTTTCCGGAATTGTGTCATTAATTACACCATTTCACTAATTAGCTCAATCTATGATGAAATCAAAGCCAATTTAGCCTCAAATCACATTCAATAATTGCAATTAGGTTCAATGGGATCGTATTGACCTTAATTGCCTCTACAATTGAACCAATTGACTATTTCATTATTACATGATGACATTGGAGTTTATAAAGCCTCAAACGACATCGTATACATGTCAAACTTGCATCTATCATTGAACTAAATGACTATTTGCTTTATTCTCTGATGAAATTGGGGATGACTAAGGCTCAAATCACATTGAAACAATTTAATCTTTCATTCAAACAGTTGACTCTTTACCCCTAATTGATTAAGGATTTAAATTGGCCCTAGAATTAAATCCACCATTTAAATAATTGACTCTTTCATTCATTTTGTAATGAAACTCGGTCTGGTTAAACCACAAAGCATATTATATAATCAAAATTACGTTTGTAGAAAATGCAATCTGACTGATTTTCAATGGGACATGCGTGTCGGTCACGTTTCTCAAATAGCTAATTACCCATCATTCTCTAAAATTTACACGGTCAAATTAAACATAAACGGGAGGAATTTAAAGGTAGGGGATGATGCAAACACTACCGACATTAATTTCACATATTTGGTTTTTTTTTGAATGATGCCGATGATGCAGAAAAGTCTTCCGTCGTGTTGGGGAGACTAAATTCATTTACAACTGTCATATATAATATAAATGACGAGAAGGATAACATATACCAGTAATTAACGTTCACTAAATCACGACTTTGACGTTCCATACGCTGTTGAATTCGATACCTGCACGTTGTATATTAAACCCTATCGTCAGGTTGACGCTGCCAAACAATATTTGGTCAGCTATATCATAGCTTTGATTGCATTTTTATATTAACATGTGAACGTCGTGTACAATATACCGACAATTTAACTGAAAAAGACTACATATACCGAATCAAAATTTAAAATGCTTACAATTACAAATTCTCAGATGGATTCTGTCACTTTAGTCATGACTAATTTGAAGAAGGATTGAGATCAAGAGAGACATAAAGATAAACAGAATCCATACATTCCTTTAAGAGAACATACTGATTTCAATTTAGAAGCTTAAGCTAGTAAGGAGATTGTGAGAGGTCGATTATAGACACTTATATCTAAGAACATTCCAATATGATGACGTGTAAAGTTGCGATTGGCATAGATAATGTTTATAATTCGAGTTAATTAAGCATTATATGTGACATTCTCTAATATGGAGAAATGAATTAATGCGCAACATAAATATTCATATTACAATTAATTAGGATAAATATTATGCGGAGAATGACAATTACTTTAATTTATTGTTAAATTTAGAGCAAGAGAAAGATTTGCAAAATTTATGCTTATTTTTTTTTATAGTGATGATTTGAAGATAATCATGAAAATCTAAAAGTAGAAAATAGTTTACAATTATGAGAGAGAAACGACTCAAAAAAATCATAACAATTGAAGAATGACTTCAAAAGTGTTAAGTTCAAAGCATCTAATTGTTTACTCTTATAATAAATTATGTGATGGGAATTAACTTTAAAATATTGTAAATTTGAAATTTGATATAAGAGAGATAAAAAAATCAGCCTAATATAAAATCAAAATGATATATAATGTTTACAAAAGTTGTAAATTACTAAAAATAACAATTAGAGTTAGGGTTAGAGAGATGTCCTTGCAAAATTAATTTTTTTTGTATTATGATTTTGTTGAATGTGACTATACAAAACCACTACTAGCGACCTACAAACATAGTGTTAATTTAAAAATTTACCTCACTAAATTTTTTGGAACAAGTGTACATTAGCCAAACAGGATCGCAGTACATTATTATCCTCTACTTCAACTTTGTCTACGTTGACTATGCACTAAATTTGAGAGTTTGAGGTTGTTTGCCTCTCTCTATAAATTAACTAATTATGTATGGAGTTTGTTTTGATGAATGGATCACCTGTAAGAGAAAAACCCTAATGTGAACTAGAAAGCAAACAAGATCAAATGCAAAAAATGGAGAAAAAGTGGGGAAGTGGGATATGGCTGAGTTATCCTTATAAAACCACTTTTTGATTGAGTATTGTTTACATAGTTTGTGTGGACCTCATGCAAATGTAGTTCTTCCTATAGGTAAGATCATAGATGAATGCAACTATCAATTTAATTTAGAATCCTTGATAAAATATGGCCTCAACCTGAAATAAAACAATGTTAACTTAACCAATCACTATGTTATTACCATAAAATTGCATTAAGAATCTTTTATTAATAGATAAGTGTTTTTCAATTGATTTTACAAGAGAGTGTTAGTTAATGCAACTAGAGGTTTAAAGTGAGACACTTGATATGCTCTTATATGATAATGTTTGAATTATTTTTGATAACTCATGTGTTTTTACACAAGGGAGAGGGAGATCCATTAGGAATCATGCCATTTTAAAAATCTATCCATTAGAACCCTATAGACAAGTCCACACTAGTGGATAGGTGCATAATGCATGTTTGTCTGCCTAGTGTATAATTGTCTAGATTGGATAGATGCTTCTAAAACTACAATGATAGTGAAATACCTATTTATTACAGATGTTAAGGAATAAATTAAGGAATTATGGGAGATGTTCATAATAATTTCAAGACTTGGAAGGCTTTCATATGGATCAATGGTTATCAACATGATGAGCTAGCCAAGTCAGGTAAAAAGTACAAGTATTATCAATCATTTATTGATTTAATTTTAGTGTCTAAACTTGCCCCATTTTATTATAGTGATGCATGAATTATTAGAGTAAATGAAATTTGATGTCTAAGTGTGTATATACATTTTTGTCTTTGTCATGGAGTTGTGTTTGCCCCCTTGTTGAACCATTTGAAGGAGTGTTGAATTGAAAGTGATCGAGCCTTACTTTGAAGAATCAGTATAGATGCCTGAGTTAAAAATATTTGTTTCAACCTTTATAGATTAATTTGAAATGTGTAAAGAGATGGAAACCAACAAAGTGGTTTGCTAAAGTGCAACTAAAATAATGAGTATCACTAAGCTCTCATGTTTTCCACTTGCTAAATTGAATGAGAAGAGGTGAGAACTAGTAGATGGCTCTCTAAAGTGTAACGAAGATGCATAATGTCACTAATCTCAAACTTGATTCACTTGCAAAAGACAAGACCCACTGCTACTGACATATCTAGATTCAAACTATAACTCTTACAAGCTTCATAATTAATTCTCATAAATGTGAAATTTTGATTTTTGAATAGTAGTATCTTGGTCATGAATGCATATCATGCCTCCTGTACTTTTTAGAGTGTCACATATGATTTTTAAAAATCTATTTGAAGCCTTGTAATTATTTTCACACAAGTGTGTTTTTCCTCAAGTAGATACCTAAGTGGAATACATAATCAAGTTGAATTCCCCCATAATCTAAAAGTTTTGAGTTTTATACATTATAAACTATCATATCTGAAAATATATTATTTGTAAAATCTCATTGCGATTCCTAATTTTTAGATGATGGAGATGTCATACCAATCACTTATCTCAAAAAAAAAAGTTGTTAGAGCATTTATGAAAGATAGAAAAAAATGTAATAACATTTGCATATATTGAATTTTTATTGAAATATTATAGACGTAACATTAAACCCTTTGAAAATTGTTTACTTGCTTTGCATAATGTAAGTTTTATATAAAATTATCATAATGAATGAAACATGTAAAACATGAAATTATTTCATATATATTATAAACATAGAATATTAAACAATGAAGTGTTGAAGCACATAGATAAAATGTGTATGATATGTACAATGGAACCATAAATAGATAACTATATGCATAGTAGTGCATTATAAAAAATCATGGCACCATAGTATCCAAATAGAAAATATGTAATAAAAGTCACAAAATTGTCATGTAAGAAGGCCTAGAAGCTACATACAAGGGACTTGTAAGATGTCATAAGGAGTGTAAATAATTTTTTTAGAAATGTCAAACATTGAGACCAAAGGCTGGATATAAAGGACATGAAAATGTCCTAAAAACATATAGGTCCAAAGGATACACACATAAGGCTTTATATTGTGCCATACAAGCAAGTTGTATGTTGAACATGCAAAATACCAAGGGCTGAATAGAAATAAGAAAACAACTTTTTAAATCATGTCATGAAATTGAAATAAGCATATGACAACAACATATAATAAATGAAGCTATAATAGGCTAAACATATGTATATGTGTTTTAGTTTAGCAAGTATCATATTCACAAAGACATATGTGAATATAGAATCAAAATATTAAAGCATATATCTTCATTTATACCTTAGTATAAAAAATAAGTTATGGATAAATACAAATTAGAATTTATTCATTTAAACAACGTGATGCCCCCAATTAAGCAAGGTTTTTGGGTGAAAGGATTGACTAGAATCGAAACCATACAAAAATATGTCTTAGCTTAAAATTCAACTAATATTTGAATGTTTATTTTATTATGTGTGCAAAAACTATATAAGTAGTCTTTGTCAATGTGTTGCACTTGAAATTAGATTATGAAGATATATAGGGATCGGTGCATAATAGGGGATAGGTGCATAGTGCACCATTGTCTTATTGGTTCAACTTTGTCCAAATTGATTATAAATGAAAATTTGTGATTAGGAAAGCATTTTCTATGTATGAAGATTTTTTATCAATGTGAAAGTTGTCATGTTGCACACTTAGATATCTTACAAAAATCATTATGTACGTATAATATGTCATGCATTAAAATATAAATATGGATGACATAAGAAAAAATATATCCAAAAACATGAAAATATTCCTATAGTCTTAATTTTGATTTTTTATAAATTTTCTATTTTTTGATATTTTAAGCATATATAAATGTTTTTGCATTTTTTCATATTAGAAAAAATAAACATGCATCAATGAAAGATAGGAGAATATCTATATAAAATAATGGTGTATATGACTGATATTCATAGGATTATTAACAAGTTTGCCTTCAAGTATATCTAGATGAAAAACTCCAAGGTAGATCATTTCAGTAACCACAGATAGTCCTAACTAATTTGGTTTGAATATTCATTTGTTTTCCTTACCCTAATTACTATTTTTTAAATTTTCCCTAAGGAAAAGGTTATCAATGCCAAATTATAGATCAAAAATTTCTTACCATATGATTTTTTAATGTGTTCTTGATAAAATTTTAAATGTTTGAGAACATGTATACATTTATTATTAGTAATTTCTAATTCATGTAGGCACTTTTATCTATATTAATTATCTTTGATAATGTCCTTTAGTATCACATGTAAATAAGGTATTTATATTCTGAGAGGAAGCACTTCTTCTATTCTATAATCACTGAGTAAGCTATGGCTTGTGTTGGTAAATGAAAACTTTTATGGTATGACCATATAGCGTAAGTAATTTGATTATGCTGATCGGCTTCATGACTTTCAACTATCCTAATTAAAATTTTGAAATTTATTTTATTATGTGCCTTAGCTTTCCAATTTCCTTGTGGGTAGGAAGGAATATAAAAGGTATGCCATATTTTCAACTTAGGATAAAATATTTTTATTGTTTTATTTTTAAAATATGAACCATTATCGATAATAATTGTTGACGGTAACCTAAAGTGAGAATTCATATGCATAAGAAGGAAATTTCAAATATCTTCATCTTTAGTCAACTATAGATGGATAGCCTCTACCCACTTTGTAAAATATTTAGTGGTGGTAATGATTAACTTATGCCTTCAAAAGAACTCATGATTTATTTTTCTAAACATATCAAATCTCTAAAAGTAAAAAGGCCACATACATACTATAGGTTATAATGCCTTAGATGGTTCATGATTAAGACTTCTATGATTTTTACATTGAGAAATCATAATTTGGCATGTTTATAACATTAATTTTCCATTTTTTTCCAATAGTATCATGGGCATACGATCTTGTAAGACATGGGTTTACCCCTAAAATGACCATCACATTCACTATCATGTACCTAAAATATGGTTGTTTCATCTTAGATATGACTTAGACATCATGAATAGTTGTCCATCAAAATATTGTTTGAAAAAGGATCCACCAATGAGCACATAATGCATTTCTTTATGTTGTAAATGTTTTTTATCTTCACATGTAGTATTTTATATAAATTTAGATTTATAGAGATAATTATATATTTTATTATACCATTCAATATTTTTCCCACTTATAGTGATTACAAGTAATTCAAATGAATTAATGACATTTGTATTAATAGAAGGATTGCATAGTTGTTTGATGGTAAGCATTGCATGATCATCACTAATATCAATTAGAATTAAATAAGAAACAATAGCCATTTAATCCACCTAAAGATTATGTTTTTGAGGAATATTCCTAATGAAAAGGTGAGAAAATAATGCTATGAGATAGTGGACCATATCTTTATAAGGAATACGCTTATCCTCCTTTTTTTGATAAATATAATAGACTTGATCAATGATAAGATGTGAATCTCCATATACATGTAAATATTTGATATTTGATTTTTGCTTCCTTAATAATCCAAGGATGAGAACTTCATATTAATAAAAATATTAGTACACAGAAATCTTAAGTGAAAAGAAAAGTGTATAGGCAAACCTTAAGGGGCACTAAATGTAATACCCACTCTATCTCTTATGGAAATTTTGGATGCACCAAAATGCATGATCTAAGTATCATTTTAAATTATATAAAAGATAAATTCATCTCAAATTCATCATTGATTAGTATTAATACTTGTAATGGAGTATCAACTAATTGATCAACAATAACTTTCTGTGAGACAAAACTTAAATTTAACTCATTAAGAAACATTACCCATTTTGATATACATATTGACAAATGGGTTTTTTTCATAAAGTGGAAAAATTGATTGAATTTAGTAATAACATGAGTCTCATTGTGACATAAATAATGTCACAAACTTTGGGTAGAAAAAATAAGATCTAAACATAAATTTTCAATAGAAATATAATTTTGTTCATAATCAAGAAGTGTGTGTATGAAATAATAAAATTCATGCTCACAATGAGTATAATTATGGTTTACAAAAAAATAATCAAATGTATGATTAGTTTCTAAAATTTATAATAAATAGGTTTATCTATAAGGGGAGGCATGGTGGATTTAAAATATATTCCTTAAGTGCATCAAAACTTTATTGACAAATTTTTTCAAACTGATTTGTTTTATCTTTCTCATGTAAACATGTCAAATGAATTGTTTTATTTGATAATTGAGAAATAAAATGATTTATAGATTTAATGCATCATTGTAAACATAATATTTTCTTAAGATCATTAGCGGTGGCATATGAATTATAGATTTTACCATTTTAGGTCAATTTTGACACCTCTTTGGGAGATAAGAAAACATAAAAGATTGCCTATTGTAACTCATATGATGGATTTTTTTGGGTTTAAACACATATAGTAATTTATCATTATTTAAAATATTTGATTTAAATTGATAGCATGATCTTGTTGATGTTTGAATTTTCTTAATAAATCATACACATAATCTTCAAATATCTTATGAATGTAATCATGAAAACTTATGAGTCATGACATGTTGATAAGTTTATCCTATTTTTTTAATCCAAAATGTATGGAAATATAAAAAAATGTTGCCCAAGGTGTGACAAAATATGTTCTACCTTGATTATTAGGATTAATCATGATTTGATTATATCTAGAAAAACCATCCATAAAATATAACATCTCATACCTTGTTGTAGAATCCACAATCATATCTATTTTGGGTAGTGGAAAGCCATCTTTGGGACAAGCTTTGTTGAGATTATTATAATATTTACAACATCAATTTTCCCCATTTGATTTTGTTACCAAGACAATATTAGAAAGCCACTCAAGATAATCAATAACATGAATAAATATAACATTTAAGACTCAATCAACTTCACTTTTGACTAATAAATAAACTTGAGGATGCATTTTTTTTATTATCTTTTACTTGACTTGTTTGGCATCAGGGTATAAAACAATGCTACACAAAGCCACCTTAGGGTCAATACTAGGCATGCACGTGCACGCATGTGCACACACACATACACACAAAATTTGGGGTAATTATGTAGAGCCTACTAAATAGCCTTACCTTCATCATATTGTAACATGGAAGCTAATAGTATCGGTAATGGGTCCTTTTTAGTACTAAAGTGGAATGTAACCTTTTGTTCATTAATAATGTTGATCTATCTTCCATAGATTTAGTGTTAGGAATAGTAAATTAGGACCATTGGATTGTGCTTGTGGTATGACATCATTAATTTCTAAAAAATATGTATGTGTATTAGTTTGGTAAGTAAAATGTATCTTCTTGTGAAAATAAAGGATATCATCATATATACCAAGATATTATAAAAGAGTTTCTTCATTTGAAAATTCATCTAATGCTAAAGTTTTACGTGAAAGAGAGTCATCAATGAACTCATGATATAATATGGATAATTATGATACATGGTTGACTTGATTATGAACCATGTAACACTCTTTGGAAGTAGATATAAATGTGGAGAACAAATTGATAGTATGATGCCTATGAGAAGTAGAATCATTACTATAACCAAGGCTAGCTTTGACTTTATTATTGAAAGACACAATATAACCAATGATACCTTGATTTGTTTACTTATTCCTTGTTCCATAAAATAATTATAATTTTATAACTATTTCTGCCCAAAATTATAATAATTAGAAGAGGGACAAAGGTCAAATAAGTGTTGTACAAGAGAAGAGACATAAAAGTTTGGAATAAATGTTAGAATGTCCCTAGAAAAAGGTCACATATATATAGAGTATAAGGATATGTAGGATACACCAGAGCAAAATATTTAAAAGGTTATTGATCCAAAGGGCATGTATAGATATACCATCAATAACTAGATTTCATACATGCAAGTAAATTGGAATGTAACACATTCATGTCATGAATTCAAGGTCATCCTAATATAAAATTGTAATTAAGATCACTAGGCATAACTTGACATACCTTAGAAATATTACATGGGCGTAAGGTGATATTAAACGTAATTTTACCAAGTACTTGATGTGGAATATTATAAAAACCATGAATATTCATGTTAGAATGGGTAAGGTCTTTTGCATTTATGCATAAAAAATTTAAGAAAGATATATTACATATATTCAAGCCAAATCCATTATCAATGATGACACATTTTACCAATTTATTTTGGATAAAAACTTAGATGTAAAAAGGAAAATGTTATTGATAATATGACATGAGGGAATAGTTGTTGATAATTTGTAGTTAATATCATTAGGCATAACTTGACATACCGTATAAAGAGTACATGGGCCTAATGTGATATTCAATGTAAATTTTTGAAGTACTTGATGTAGAATATTATTAAAACCATGAATATTAATATTAGAATGTGTAGGGTCTTCTACATTCATGGGTAATAAATTAAATACAAATATATTACATATATTCCAGCCATATCCATTATCAATGAAGACACACTTTACTAATTTATTTTTTATAGAAACGTGGATATACAAGGGTAAATAGTTGTTGATAATATGACATGGGGGAATATTTTAATTTTAAGAGGAAATGTTTTCCTCAGTCCATCATCCCATGTTCTCTCATAAATTATGTAATTTTCAAAGTTTAGCTTTCTCAAATTTCAAATTTCACAAATGAATACTTCATGAAACATTTCACAATTTTCTAAATTTATTTCCATACACAATTAAAGTATTTTATCAAATAAAATGTGTATTATACACAATTAGATCCAATTATTTTCTCATATATGCTAGTGATTTGATTTCTATAATAAAAGGAATGGAAGGTGAGGGGATGTAGACACATAAATTTGGTCACATGTATTGAACAATTCTAATTCATAAAAAAATATAAATCATGACCTGTGATCAAATACATTCCTCTAATCCATTTATCTATATACGGGTTTGACCCTTTGTTTGTTGTTATCTATTACACAAAACTCTCAATTTTAACTTCCCAATATTCTTAAAACCACCTTCAAACTTTCTCTAGTTTATGATAGGTATCCTTGGTCCTTCTAGAAAATTTTGTGCTATGAAGATATGAATACATAGTGCCTCTATCCACTTAGGCTTGCTACATTTTGTGCCTAATAATAGATAGGTTTTGAAGTTAAAAATATTTTTTGTGTCTTTATGGACTTTTTCTATGGTTGGCTAATGGGAATTATCTAGATATTCTCCTATCAATACATTTTAAGATTAATTCATTTTCCCCACTTGTTATTCACTTAGTTCAATATTTTACACTTCTACACATTTAGTAAATATGCCTTATTCATTTTAAATTCATTATCTTTAAGAAGGAGTAGCCTTAATACTAGTCAAGATACTTCCAAAGGAATTTAAGATATATCAAATTCAAGTATCAAATCCATCTTATAGTTTCATACATAGAGCCAAAGGAGTACAATTTAATGTTCATTCTAGGTGGGAGAAATTCATGGGATTCATTTCCCTCATTGGAGTATTGGATACTTAAGCATGAATCAATTATCAATGGGGTGATTGAGGTCATCTTATCCCATTACACTCCTATCTTTTCTTGTAGGTTTTCAATTAATTTAAGTTCCATTTGGTTTTTAAAGACAAGATATGATAAATAATTAGTTTTACACTAAAATCCCCTATTTTTCATATCCCAAGTTACTTAGCATTCAAAAGTGTAAAAGGATAAAAAATAGTTCCTCAGCATAAGTTTGTGGTCAATAGATTTAAGTCAAATACATTCTATTCATATTAAATTGATATTATCTAAAGATGTTTTTAATCCTATTGTCAATAGGTCATTTCCAATTTTTTTTCTCTATTGTTTCCTACCAATCATTTGTCACCTCAATTGGGATAAGTCTGCAGTCAACAGATCTGAGTGCACTACATTACTATCTACTTAAAATGTCACATCTTGATTTATCACTAATAAAATATACTTGATTATCCATAGATTTTAATGGTTGGAAATTTTATTTTATTATTATTTAAGTAAGTTGTAAGTCATATGCTATTATGTGACAAATGTATGTTTCTTTGATTTCAAGATTGCATTGTTATGAATTAGCTATATTGCATATTCTTTACATTTTGACACTGTTGATTTATTATTCGAATAGTATTTTATGATATATGTCATGATATTATGGACTAAATACCTTCTTTTCATGACTTTGACACACGAGAGATTCATCCCTTAGATCATCATGGAGGGAGAGCATCATCGAAGTGGATGGCATAGATGGAGGTGTTGGGGGATGAAATAGAAATGGATAGAACCCATGTACACATGAAATTAAGTATTATACATTATATTCATAGTTTGAATTATTAGTTTTAGTATATTTTTGATGTTATCTTCATTTAGCAAGTTGATTATGTTTGATTTAGTATAGACCTTTGCCTATGTAGAATTAATCTTGTGTGATTGCATTATGGATATTATATATAGATTTAGTGTATAATGTTACTATGTGCTTATGTCATGCTATTTTATTCATGATTATCAATGTTTTTTGAGAATTTAAATTTGAGTAAACAGTATCTGGTACTATCGTATATAGACTAACCTTCTTGTCATTAAAATATTTTAGAACATTAGCTAGTTATCTTTATGATATTAGGGAATATATATATATATATATATATATATATATATATATATATATATATATATATATATATATATATAAAACAAAGGACATAGATAATCTTTATAACACAATAATTATGATGTTATAATACTATTAGGATTGGTATAATAATTATCCCAAATACCAATTATTGTTATTAGTCATATTATCATTAAGTCATGATGATTGTTTATCTATACTAAATTAGTAGTGAAAATATATTGTTACTCTAAGCTAATTTTAAAACTAAACTTAGTCAAATATGCTAGTACCTATACTATGATGATGTTTGAAGTGCTAGTTTTAATTTGAAAATGTGTTATAATTAGAAATTATATTGTATTGTAAGACATAAAACAAATATAACAAAGATTAAAAACATGATTTTGGGTGAATTAAAATAAATCAATGATTAAGGAAAGAATAATGAAGCTTTGGAGAATGAAAGAAAGGAAGTTGGTGGCATAGTATAAGGATAAGAGGATAATAGGAGAAGATAAGACAAGAGAGTGAAAATTTGAGAAGAGAGGAATAACATGAAGAGGACAAGGGAGATCAAACCAAGTGAATTTTTATAGATCATGCCATTATAATTTAGAAGCTTTTGAAAGGTAGGTGATGTTGTTAAATTTTATGTGGATTTTTGCAAAATTTTATATAAAGAAGTGTCTGTGTATTACATGATATTGAGGTTCATTCAAAGATATATGCACCAAGATATTCAAAATAGTGAACTCTATGTATTTGATACCCAAAAACCTGATCTCAAAAATAAAAATAATGAAATGTATAAATAGCCTACCATGATTATTTGGGAGATAAATTTTTGTATTGAGTGCTTGACATAGGTAAAGGAAATAATTTTAGTGATTATGAAGAACTCTAAATTAGGCACTTTTATGGTATAAATCCACAAAAAAGTAATTATTAGGTAAAACTAACATAAATCGACATGCAAAAATAAATAAATAAATATGTCCCAAAGTCTCTAATCATGGATATCTAAGAACTATATCCATATCATCCATATCCAAAGCATAAAAATATGAACGCAAAACATATTTTTCCATAATGGGATTCAAATCTTCAAACCTTGAAATATTCTTACCATCTACTTGAACCTCCCAGATATTATTTGCTTGAACATGTAGATGCTTGGCCACATTCATGTTGATGAAGTTATACTTACTGGTAGGGTTTATGGACACAACAAACTTATTCTTTTGAATGCATACATAAAATTGAAAAATTGACTCAGATTTCTTTGGAGCCAAATCATTTAAACCCTTATCAGCGAATTCTTCTTCTTCTTCTTCTTCTTTTGCTTCACTTGCATGTTCTTCCCCATTGTCATTCTTTTCTTCCACTAATTTTTCTTTATCAGCAACTTCATTCTCTTCTTCATTAGTAGATTTTTTTTAATATCCCAATGATCTAGGAAGATATGTTCCATTTATTTCCATGAAGAAAACCTTTCTATACAATGCAAATGATTAAACCAATGTAGTGTAGGTTGAGACAAAAAATAAAATAATCATCTTTCCCCAAAAGTTTTTTTAAAAATGATTCTCCAAAAGGATCCACCATTCTCTAGCATTAATATCATCTTCCCTTGAAAATTTTTAGAACTTCATGATTCAAAAATAAAAACTAGGGTTTGTGAAACCCTAAAATGTCAATAAATCATTCAAATCATATCAAAACTATCCCAAATTTTTACTATAGATTCCTCTTATTATATTGTAACTTAAAAAAAAATTGTGAAAAAATTCCACAAATTACAACCTTTAGAGTGAATATATGAAAAATACTAAAATCATAATAACTCACTCAAAAAATTTCAAAAAATTCTAAAATTTTTACTATGTTTCTCTTGTATTTGATTATATCTTCAGTAAACATTTAGAAGAGAAACTCCTTATATTTTGGATGATATAACCATATTAGTAAAAAACCTAAAATAGTAATAACTCCTACAAAACTAGTAAAAAAACCTCAATTTTTTACTGTGCCTTCCTTAAACCATATCCAGTAAAAAAATTGTGCAAAAATTAGAAACCAATCAAAATATATTGATGATTCCAAAATACTAAGGTTTTGCCACCCATAAATTGCCCAAATCGAATCTCTGATACCACTTATTAAGATCCACACTTATAATATTCATAAATAATGTAAAATAAATGTAGATCAATTTAACACAATAGATATTGGTGGACCAAGATGTCCAAATATTTAATGTATGCAGAATACCCTTAAGGTAGGGAAATAACAACAATACTATTTTAGGAAGGAATAACTCCACAATCTCTATTCGAGGGGACAACCTCCAATATCATCTTACAATAAAAGACTCAATGCTTACTTGATATATTTATAATTATAGTCATCTCCTTTATATATACCTATAATGGATGGGTAACCTCCTAATCCCAATGTAGGCTGACCATTACCCAATGCACTAATTCCATAAGTTAACACATTACTAATATATTGGACCCATATAACTACTATGGGGGATGTGTGCCACATGTCGGCATCTCCATCAATCCATATACAATAATATATCATATTCCTATATATATATATAAATTTGAGAGCATTAATTATATAATATACTAGTATAGCAATTTGGTTAATAAATAGAACTATGTGCGAAGTCAATATCATATTTCTAGAGTAATGATTCTAGACTCATGTGTAGAGTATTCTTGTATTATCAACATATTTAATTATTATATAGTATGGTGTAGATGATTGAGAATGAGCTGCCTTTATTTGGTATATAAAAAATAACAAAACATATGTTATTTATAAGAATGTTTTCAATTCTTATATATTCTTTACAAATATACCATTACACACACACACACACACACACACACACACACACACACACACACACACACACACACACACACACACACAAAATAATAATGAACTAAGGTTAGTTGTTAATCAATCCATGATAATAAATGAATATGTATAATTAGTTAATTGAACAATTAAAATATATATGAATTAGTTTCATTTGTTTTGAATTTTTTTGAGAATATAGATATAAGAGTAGACTATGTATAAATCATTATTCAAATAGTTGGTATATATACTAACTACGTATATGTTGACATTCAGAACTATTAAGAAATATATGTGTAACCTATGTGAAAGCTAAGTCTATGTTTTAGCTATGTTTGGGTTGAGGTGAAATATGGAACTATCCTAGAATGTGTATGATAATTAGTTAAGCCTTATCTTATATCATATATAAATATGTATACTTTTGAGATTTTCATTAACTTATTCACAAAAGAATATTAACGATGAATTGAATTATAATGGGTTATCACATTCAAGTTATACAGATAATATGACTATAGTCATTTATTAGGATGAGGTATTATTTAAAACTCCTTATAGAGACTAGTAATGTACTTTAAAGCATTGGTTTTATATAAAAAATTTGATGGAGTCAAACCTATGGTAATAAATATGATAATATGCATAGATTATTGTAAAGTCCAATTACATATAAGAACTATGCAAGAGTTTATGTGTTAAGAAGTTCTTGATTATAAATACAAATTATTGTTGGCATTTATATATTATTTGAGTAATTATATATGGTACATGTTATGAGTATATTTATTATGTACAAGTGATCATATATATAAAAAATATCGACAAGAGGGCTTAGGTACTTATATGCATATATAGAATATAAAGGTGTGATTATATATACAATTTTCTTAATTGATAAAAATAAGGTATAGGATCCAAAGGGTTAGGAAAATATAACTACATGAATATAGTATCCTAAAAATATAATAAATTTTTTAAATGAAAGATTATGTTTTCATGAGATTTATGACTTTTTTTTATCATGAGTGATTATTTGTAATTGAGTAGTTGTACATATATATAATGGAATATGATATTGTTGTTCAACATATAATGTATAGTGATTGAATCTACCTATGAAAATTAGAATATGCAGTCTAAATATATATTATACCTAGTTGGTATAAACTATACTTATTATGCTTATTGTTTATGTGATAAATAATATAGCGGAGATTCATTCATACATTTGAAAACAAAAAATATATGTGTTGTGATTGTTCTTATGTTTATCATTTTTTATGCATGATAACATAAAGTGATCTATAAAAATCTATTGATTATATTTATATTAATCAAATCTTGCATTTCTGGTACTAAGTAGTGAGATGTAATTCAATAGATTACTAGCATCACCAATGCCAGATGAAAATAATTCGATCAGGTGGTGTGTATTAGTTTGATTGATCTTAGAGATAAATAACTATTTAAAATTTTTGGCCATAGTAATGTTTAATTAGACATTGTCATTTCATATGTATGATTTACATGTTTGTGTGATATCATGTTAGAACATATTTTATTTATGTTACACATCATGCATTAGAAAAGTTACAACACATGAGTATTAGCTTGTCTCTCTAGATTCCCATAACATCATTATCTACCCATTTATGAAGGGAGGGCCACTCCTTAGTTGGATAATTGTGTGAGTGATCTATGGTCTATATTTGATGTGAAAAAGTGCTAAGATGATGCTCTTCCTCTACATAACAGTACTTATTTGGAGACTACACTTGATATTACCATAGATACTAGAGTTTGAGGAATTCTTGCTCCATATAGTCTTTTATCTTTGAATGTATTAATTATTATTGAAACATTATCCCTAATGAAATATAATTATTTAGTTATTGTATTGACATAAGTGACTATATGTATATGCTAGCCGTGACTAGAAATATATAATTAATTTCTATATACATTTATATTTTGTTTCCTATGATGCTAATTGATTAGTAATAGGTATAGGTAGATGTTACATGCTTATTTTACAGCTAACACATTTATAATGTTATACCTAGATCATTATTTATATTCTCATGGTGAAATACAATAAAAGAATATGTTGACTAAATTTAAAAAAAATCACGTTATTCTAAGTCAATCCTAGTGGGGATGTTACATGTGGGATAGAGTTACATCTTGAACTCTAGGACTTAACGAGTCCACTAATGTTTTTGTGTCCTTATATTTACCATAAAGGATAATGGTGAAAATTAGATTATCAGAGAGGGTCATTATAGTAATGTCAATAACAATAACCCTTTTTTTGATCATAATCAATTTGCTAATGAGAAAGCAACAAAGTTAGATCAGATTCACGAATCCATGAATATAACCAAGTACTAAATTTCAACCTTAAAATATGAAGTTCATGGCCATTAAGAGGAAGTACACTAGGATGTACCTAAAGATCACCTTGATTAGGATGTACACCTAATGTAACTAATCCCTTAGGACATGAGAGCAAAAGTAGCTATGGAATTGGCTAGAGATATGAAAAAGGTGAATCTACTTAGGTTCAATGGAACCATTTTGGGTGAAGGAGATGAAACATAATTAACTGATATGGAGAATTATTTTGAGATTTATAAATAATTCATAGTCACTAGAGCAATTTGGGGAACATATCAATTAGCTAGTGAAATAACTACATGGTAGGCTAATAAGAATTTGGAAATGAATCTTAACTTGACTACTACTACATGGGAGCAGTTTGTGACATTGTTTATATATCAGTGGCTTCCATAGTTATACTTTGACCAAAATATTATAGATTTATAGAATATAAAGCAAGGAGACTTATTGGTGAATGAGTACTAGGACAAATTCAAGGTGAGAAAAGAGAGTTGAGGCTTAGGCAAATTTTTACAATGCAACTCAATAAGGTTAAAGGAAGATGTTAAGAATTTATATTAAAGATAAATGAAATGGAGAAATATAAGGAACCATCCTTTGAATATTATCTATTCCTTAGGAATTTACATGATGTGTTTCTAGAGGAATTAATAGGATTAACTCCTAAACAGGAGTTTGATTTCTCTATTGATATCATGCCTAGATTGAAACCATAGTCTAAGGCACTATACATGATGATAACAACTAAATTGGTTGACTTGAAGATTTAACTCTAGGAATTGTTGTCAAAAGGTTTGACAAGGCCAAGTGTGTTACCATGGAGTGTACCAATTGTCTTAGTTAAGAATAAGTATGGTACCCTTCAAATTTATATAGATTATAGAATGTTAAATATGATGGCTATTAAAAATATGTATCTACTATCTCAAATAGATGATATTTTACATCAGATGTGAGGGGTAATGGTATGTTATAATATTAATCTTAGAGAAAGATATCATCAACTGAGAATAAGGGATGATAATATTATAAAGACAATGGTTAGAACTCATTATGGGCACTATGAGTTAACAAATATTACCATTTAGGTTGACAAATGTTCCAACAACATTTATGAATCTCATGAATAGCATGTCCATATATTATATAGATCATTTTATTTTGGTCTTTCTTGAAGAAATTTTAATATACTCTAAGAATGAATATGAACTTCTCCAACATCTAGAACTAGTTTTGAAATGGTTGTGAAAGCACAATTTATATGTAAAGTTGTTCAAGTTTGCATTTTTCCAAAATAGAGTAAAATATATGGGACATATTATCTCTATGAATGGTATTTTAGTAGATTTTAAAAAGATAAGAGCCATTATGAAGTGGCTAATACCAAGTAATATGCACAAGGTAAGGATTTTCATTGGTTTAGTGGGCTATTATAGGAAGTTCATTCCAATTTTTTTAAAGGTAACTAATCTGATTACCTCTCTACAAAGAAAGAACCATAGTTTTATCTAGTCACATAAGTGTGTTTTAGCTTTATATAAACTAAAAAGAAGCCTTAATTTCGTACAAGTACTAAGAGGTCCTACTCCCAATGGTCAATTTTCAATGATCATCACTGTATCTAGGTATGGATTTGGAGGAGTCATTATGAAGGATGGTGTAATGGTAGCCTATGAATCAAGGAAACTAAATCCTTATGAAGTGAACAATTCCCCTCATGACCTAAAACTTACACCAATTTTGTATGCCTTTCAAGTTTGAAGACATTATTTATTAGGAAAACTATTTGAGCTCAAGACTGATAACTTGGACTCAAGTAAATCTTCACCCAAATGAATCTAAATGCTCATCATAAATGTTGGCTATAGTTCTTGTTTGATTATGATTTCAATATAAACTATATCAAAGGTAAGGAAAATAGATTAGTTGATGCCCTAAGTTGTAGGAGGTACATAGTAGCCATGGTTACTATCAATATTTATTTCAGAGATCAAGTGATCAAATTATCACCAGGAGATTAATTCTATGATCAAGTTAGGAAAGTATTATCTAAGAATGATGAAAATCCTAGGCATAAAGGATTCATATTAGAGAATGATGATATTTTTGATACAATGTAAGGGTGCATATACTAGATAAGGAAAATATGAGGATCACAATGCTAAAATAATTGCACAATGCCCCATATTTAGGACATTTAGGGGTAACCAAGGTATGATAGGGATTATATCACTTTATTTTTGGAAGGGAATCAAGAAATATGTAGTGGACTTTGTGTCATGTTGTTTCGAATGTCAGCGAGTGAAAGTTGAATATGTGTATGTAACTAAATTGTTATATCCACATGCCATATCAAAATGGAAGTGTCATGTGATTAATATAGACTCTATATAAGGTTTAAAATTTTCATAAAATAGGCATAACATGATCTTTGTAGTAATTGACAAACTAACCAAGGTATCTCATTTTATACTAGGAAATTTTATAGATGATGCACCTACTATCATGAAGAGTTTTCTAAAGGAAGTGTATTAGTTGCATGGATTTATGGAGAAGATCATTTTATATTGGGATATGAGGATGAATTTTGTATTTTAGGTAACTCTAAATTTAACTTTGGCTACAAAATTAAATGTCAATAATACATACCATCTAGAGACTAATCGTTAGACCAAGTTAGTTAATAAGGTAATAGAGGATCTCCTTCATAGGCATTACATAGATCAAAAATACAAGTAGGATAAATATATTTTATTGGTTGATTTTTATTATAATAACTCATACCAATCAGCTTTGAATATGGCACCATTTAAAGCATTTTATGTAAGAAGGTGCAGGACACCAATCAATTAGGATAGGTTAGAAGATATGGTAGTCTTTGGACCTAAGATGATTTTAGAAATGGATGATCAGGGCAAATAAATAAGTAAGATATTGGATGAGGCCAATGATAGGCATAAAAATTATGTTGATTTGAAGATAATAGATAGGCAATTTTCAGTAGGTGATAAAGTGTTCTTGCAAGTTAAGTAAAAAAATAGATTGATTAAATTTAGTAAGTTAGTGAAACTTTCATTGAGATGAATGGGACCCTTCAAGATTTTGGAAATAGTCAATCTTGTAGTGTATATGCTTGCATTATCACCATCTCTAGCTCTATTTTATAATATCTTCCATGTTTCTTATCTTAAATAGTATATAATTGATCCTTCACATGTGTTGGATTAGAATGCTTTGTAAGTTTTGGATGTCAGGGTGATCATGGTAGAACTAGTTAGAGTATTTGGCACTTGAAAACTTTATTTTCTTAATAGAGAGGTGTCACAATGTAAGGTCTTGTATGACCAATACTCCAAAGATACAACTAGTTCAGAGGACTATGATGAGTTCTTGAGGAAATTTCTACATTTGTTTGTTTGATTTGATGCTTCATACTATGTTACTTTTCTAATGGACATTGATTTTAATTCATAACTAATATTTGAATAAGTGTCATTGAGATGATGACCAGGTTTAAGAGGAAGGATGTCACATCTTGATTTATCTCTAAACAATTTTACTTGATTATCCATGGATTTTTATGGCTGAAAATTTGATTTGATTATTATTTAACTAAGATGTAAGTCATATACTATTATGGGATAGATGTATGTTACTTTGAATTTATGATTACATTGATATAAGTTAGTTGTATTATATATTATTTACATTTTAAACATGTTGATTTGTTATTAAGCAATTTTGTATGATATATGTCATGATATTATAGACTAACTATCTTATTATACTTAGATTGATGCATGATAGATTCATCTCTCAGAGCATGATATATAGAGAAAATCATAAAAAAGGATGGCATAGATGGATTATGTCTAGAATCTATGCACACACCACATTAAATACTACCATTATATTCATAGTTTGAATTCTTAACACTAATACATTTTTTTATGTTATCTACATTTAAAAAGTGGATTATGTATGATTTAGTTCATAGCTATGCTTATATGGAATTAATCTTGTATGATTGCATTGTGGATATTATACATATATTTATTGTAGAATGTTACTATGTGTTTATGTCATTTTATTATATAAAGACATAGGTAATCTATATAACACAATAATTACATTATTATAATAATATTAAGATTGGTATAATAATCTTCCAAAATACCAATTATTGTTAAAAAGTATCATTGACCATATATTAGACATATTATAATTAAATCATGATGATTATTTATCTATAATAAGTTAGTAGTAAAACTATATTGTTACTCTAAGCTAATGTTGAAACTAAATCTATTCAAATATTCTAGTACCTAGACTATGATGATGTTGAAATTGATAGTTATAATTAGTAGCTATATTATATTTTAGGACATAAAATTAATAAAACAAAGATTAAAACATGATTTGGGGTGAATTATAATAAAAACATGATTAACGAAAGAATGTTGAAGTTTTAAAGAGAATGACAAAGATTTAAAGAATAGGCATGTTTTTCTTTATTAAAAAAATGGCAAGTCATTCAATTAAAAAAAAGAAAGGAAGTTGGCATTGATATATAAGGATAAGATGAGAATAGGAGAAGAGAGCAAAAGAGAGTGCAAATTAGAGAATATAGGAGTAACATTAAGAGGATAAGGTAGATCAAACCAAGCAAAAGATTTTTGGATTGTGCCATTCTAATTTAGTAGGTTTTGAAGGGTAGGTGATGTTAAATTTTGTGTGGACTTTGGCAAAAATTTGTGTATAAAAGTGTCTATGTATTACATGATATAGAGGTTCGTTCAGAGGTATATGTATAAAGATATTCAAAATAACAAAATATATGTATTTGATACCCAAAACCCTGATCTCAACAATAAATATAATGAAATGTATAAATAGCCTACCATGATTATTTAGGAGATAAAATTATTTGTTTAGTGCTTGGCATAGGTAAATGAAATAGTTTTAATGAGTAGGAAAAACTCTAAGTTAGATGATTTTATGGTATAAAACCACAACAAGAGTAATGATTGGGTAAAACTAGAATCGATCGATATGCAAAAAAATAAAATACATCAGGATATATAAAATTGAAAGGATTAATTATATAATATACCAGTGTAATGATTTGGTTAATAAATAGAACTCTATGTGAATCTAATATCATATATTTAGAATAATGATTTAAAGGTCTATGTATTCAAAATAGTGAATTGTGTAGAATATTCTTGTATTATCACCATATGTAATTATTATACAGTGTGGTGTAGATGATTCAGAATGAATTGTAATTATTTGTTATATATGAAATAAAAAAACATATGGTATTCATAAGAATGATTTCAAATGTTATATATTCTTTACAAATGTATTGTAGTTATATGTATTTGTTATTTGTAAAACAAAGAATGGCATATCATTATTTATATATACGTCATTATTTGTTTTACAAATTACAAATACATATAGCTACAATTTATTATTATTATTATACATACATACATACATACATACATACATACATACATACATACATACATACATACATACATACATACATACATACATACATACATACATATATATATATATATATATATATATATATATATATATATATATATATATATACACACACACTCATTTTTTGAATTACTAGTTATACATAATCATGTATTATCATGGATTGATTAAAAAATAACCTCAATTCATATATATATAAGAATGAATTGAGGTTATTTTTTAATCTATCCATGATAATACATGATTATGTATAACTAGTAATTCAAAAAATGAGACTATATATATATATATATATATATATATATATATATATAAGAATGAATTGAGGTTATTTGTTAATCAATCCATGATAATACATGATTATGTATAACTAGTAATTCAAAAAATGAGAATATATATATATATATATATATATATATATATATATATATATATATATATATATATATATATATACTAATTGAGGATATTTGTTAATCAATCCATGATAATACATGATTATGTATAACTAGTTATTCAAAAAATGAGAATATATACAAATTGGTTTCATTTATTTTACAAATTTGTGACAATATACATATAGGAGTGGACTGTGTATAAATTGTTATTTGAAAAATGGATATATATAAGAACTGTGTATATGTTGATATTCATAAGTATGAATAAATATATGTGTAAGTTGTGTGAAATCTAATGCTATGTTTTGGCTATGATTGGGTTGAGGGAAAATATAGAACTATCCTAAAATGGGTATGATGAATGTTAAGCCTTATCTTTACTCATATAGAAATTGGTATACCTTTAAGATTTGTGTTAACTTATTTAGAAAAGAATGTTAACTATGAATTGAATTATACTGATTTATTACATACAAGTTATATAAATAATATGATGGTAGTTATTTATTGGGATGAGGTATTATTTCAAACTCTTTGTAGAGACTAGTAATGTATTTTTAAGCATAATATTTTTATATAAAATAACTTGAACGAGTCAAACTTGTAGCAATAAATATGATAATATGCCTAGATTATTATAAAGTACAATACATATAGGAATTGTGTGAGTGCTTGTGCACTATGAAGTTATTGATTATAAATAAAAATGGATGTTGGCATTTATATACATAATTTAAATATTGTTTGAGTACTTTTATATGGTATATATTATGATTTTTTTTTTATAAGTGCTCATATATATGAAAAATATCGATAAGAGGACTTAGGTACTTGTTGTCACTTGGATTTTCACCCTTGATGAGATGCTTAGCTCTGCTCATCCAAGTGGCATAATGGAAACATCTCTATTGCTGTGGGTGACAATATTATTGAGATGAATCTCTAGTAGGGCTAGTTCCCTTGATGCAATTCTTTGAAGAACTCTTTAACATATTAATTAGTGTATGAAAAGGTTTCAAAAAAACAACTAAGAAACCAAAAAGGTGATGCACCAATGTTTATCTCCTCTTATTTGACTAAAAATATGCTACTTATATACTAACAAAGTTTGTCTCACACAAAACTCACAACTCCTTTTGCATTGTCACATCAAAATTTCACATGTTAGATTCAAGAAGGCATTCAAAATTTATGAGGGAAATAGATTATTCCAAGAAGGTATACAATCATAGACCACTTCTAAAACATCTATACACTAGGAAAAGAATACTAACAAGGACCTACAATAACAATCTTTCTGCACATTTGGTAGGTAACCAAAGATGACATGTTAGGAAAGAAGACCTCTCACTAAACAAGAACAACATGATTTGAACCAATACTCAATAGTATAGCATGTGAGTGATAAAATAACTTGTATTATTTATTCAAGAGTTTTTTAAGTACAAATATGGCTAGAGTTTTCCCAATAACCAGTGGAGGATACTGAAAAGAGCCAAAATAATGTATATATATATAGCTTTGAGAGAGAAATTAATAAAAGGAAGTCCAAAGGACACTCGATCATGTGTCAAAATGAGGATATTAGTTACGATTGCATGTGAAATAGGGGTGAGCTGAGTCATGCCATGTTAGGAGGTCTACTTGTTTGAAACATATCATAAGAATGGTGAAAAGTGGCATAAAACCTTCAAAAGAAGCACATGAAACTGCCTCTATCGAAGATCATCCATGAGTGTTTGAAAATGAAAATAGGGAAGCTGCCACATAACACTACTGAGGGAAATGGAACTCATGATGATAGTTAAAAAATGCTCCTCCTAACTACTAGCCATCCTTTATACACTTGTGTTTGTTGATTTCATTGAAGCTCCTTGATTTGGTCAGCTGCTAGTAACCATTTGAACCCTTGACTTGCCTATTTTTTACTTGCTTTGTCTGTGCACTAGATGCTCAAGATTCTACCATTTATTACCTCCATGTTTGTCATCAGGTTCCTACCAAGATTTTCAACTCCAATAACTATTTCTCATAATTTGAAGTTGATGTTTGCAGGGCTATCACCATTCTTATTCATTCAAGATATTTTCCTCATACACTTTTTCCCATGGTCACTTTGTTTTGACACTTTTCCCAAAAGAATTCATTCAAGATTTTTGATTTTGACAATTTTTGTAGATAATTTTCCCATAGATAAGGTCTTTGAGACTTTTTATAAGTTCTATTTGACTATTCTTTCAATCACTTTTTGAAAAGGTACACTTCGGCCTTATAAAATGCTCTTCGAACATGGAAAGTGCCCTTCAAATCATGGAAAGTGTCCTTCAAATCATGGAATGTGCCCTTTTAGGACCTTTGTGTGGGACACTTTTGCTTGCAAGATATATTTTATGTAAATGTTTGGAGTATTTGGTTTAAGGGTACTTGTCTCTGTCTATTCCCCTCAAGATTTTGTATTGGGCCTCTTTGTATCGGGTCTTTTCCTTCAAGATTTTTTCCTCAAATAATTCCTTCAACCCCTTTTTCTACATAAATTCCTTTAGAATATTGGATGACCCTTCAAATTTTTTATTTATGCTTTTCCAAAAGGAAAACACCCTTTGAAACTCTTGAAAATGCCCTTCGTATTTTCTATTTAGTCCACTTCGTTATAGATAGGTACCTTTTAGAAACTTTACAAAGGACCATTTCTTCGAGAAAAGTACCTTTTGGAGAAATTGAAAAGGACCATTTTACAAAAGGAAAGTACACTTCAAATTTTTTGAATTGGGCCATTTCTTTGAGAAAATACCTTTTATAAAAAATATTAAGTGCCTTTTAGAAAAATGAAAATGACCTCTTCAACTTTCTGAAATGGTGTCTTAGCCTGAAAAAGGTCCTTTGGGGATATTATTTTAGATAAAATGTCTAAGACAATTCTTGACACTTGAACAAAAAGCCCAAAACATATTTTGCTGAAAGAAAGAAACCTTGAACTTTACCATAGTTGATAGGTAAGATCTAAAGCTGGTAACTCAAGTGAGATATGATGTCTAGCTTCCCTTCTATAGACAAGTGTATAGGGTGAGTTTCCAATTGCTCTCTTTGGTGTAACCCTATTAGCCCAAAGGGCTATCTTCAACTTAGTGTGCCAAGTCCTTTGATTCCCCTCTATTGTCCTCTTAATGATCCTGATGAATTTCTTCTTTGTGGACTCATCTAGTCTATTCCCTTGGGGATAGTAGTTAGAGGAGGTGCTGAGATAGATACCATGTTTTAAATCCCATTCACTTGTCCTTGCTCCTAGAAAAGCTAATGCATTGTCTGAGATTATTATTGAAGGGGATCTAAATATTATTACTATACCTTCATATATGTCTCAATAAAGTTTTGATTTGCCTCCTTAAGAGCTATAATCTCCACCCATCTCATAAAATAATTAGTGGCTGTCAACACCCACTTATGACCAACACTAGAAGGTGGATTTATTAGGTGTATGAAATCCAAAACCCATTACATGAAGGGTTGCTCAACCTACATTGGATAAAGAGGCAAGGTATCTAGATTTTGTTTTTTATAAAAAAAGATCACACTTTTGGCATTTACTTACCCAAGCATGAGTGTCCTTAAACAAGCTAGGCCAAAAGTAACTAGCCCTCATAATATTAACAACTGTGGTTCTTGGATCAAAGTGACCACCAACTGGGCCATCATAAAATTCAATAAATACTTTGTCAATCTGATCTGAATCAATACATGTAAAAAGTAAACCTAAAAATTCCTTTCTAAATATCACTCCATCAACAAGTACATAAGGAATGGATTGCAGCCTAAAGTACCTTCTCTTGGCCCTATCGAGACCTTGTAGACACTCACTAATTTGAAGGAAATGGATCATGTCTTATGTCCAATTCCTCATAGATGAAGGTGTAACTATCATAGAGTCATCATGAAGTACCAAAACAACTTTTTTCTCTTTCAAGTCTGAAGTGAGATGCTCACATAGTCCTTTTCCCTTCACTAGCTTGTTTTTTTTGATCTCCACATCAAATTCTACCACTTTGGTAATCCAAATTGCCCTTTTATCATTAAAATATCTGGTCAATAGAAATCCCTTTACACTAGGATGAGGCAAAAGTATGTGAATCTTATTATTTGATAACATATGCCTTAAATTCTTTAAACTCCTTATGACTGAAAGCACTTGTTTCTCAACATATGTGTGGCTTATTTCATAATCTTCTAAACCATGGCTGAAAAAGGCATTAGGTTGTTCCAAATTCTCATCATTTTCTTGGGTAAGCATGGTAAAAATTTCCTCTTCATTCTAAAAAGTGTAAAAATTGAATTCCTTGGATAAGTTTTGATGCGCAAAAGTATGAACTTGGGAAATGGATTGCTTAATCTCTTCAAAACTTTCTTTCCTCCTTGTCCAAGTGAATATCTCATCCTTTCTTAGCATAGAGCTCAAGGGCTTGACAAATTTAGTAAATTTAGGAATGAATCTCCTTAGTAAATTTATCTTTTCGATTAAACTTTGCAAACATTTCTTATGTTTAGGCAAAGACAATGCCAAGATGACACTTACCCTTTCAAGATCAATAAAGAGACCTTTCTTAGAAACAATGTGGCCTAAGAGTTTGTCTTCATAAATAGAAAACACAAACTTCTTTGGGTTTAGAGAGATCCCAGACTCTCTACACCTCTCTAAAATATTCCTTAGGTGATTCAAATGATCTTGTTCTTCCTTGGAGAAAACTATCACATCATCAAGATATACCAATACAATGTCATTGATTAATCCTTAAAAAGCCATATCCATTGCACATTGAAAAGTAGATTTAGTATTAGACAATCCAAAAGGCATTTTACTATAAGCATATGCACCCCATTTAATAGTAAAGGTTGTCTTATATTGGTCACTTTCCTTCACCAAAATTTAATTATACCCAAAATACCCATCAAGGAGAGAAAACCTTTCATTACCAGCCACAACTTGCAATATTTATTCCATGGAAGGGTGTGGGTAATTATCCTTCAAAGACACTCTATTAAAGTCTCTAAAATCAACACACAACCTTATCTCACCATTATTTTTCCTAATAGGAACTAGGTTTGCCAACCAAGATGAATGCTTAATGGGAAAGATGATTTTAGACTCAATTAGTTTGGTGAGATCTTTCCTCATGAGAGGCTCAATCTTTGGATTGATTAGCCTTTGACTTTGATTAATAGACTTAGCATTCTCATCTAACTCTATAGTATGCTGAGTTAGATTCAGATCAAAACCTTTTAAATCACTATACTCTCATACAAAGACATTGGAAAATTCTTTGTATAAGTCAATGAAAGCATGCTTCTCTTCGCTAATACATACCTTCCCAAGTGCAAGAAATTTATCTTTAAATATATAAACCTTTTCATAGTTTTATTTCTTGGTAGATATGCTTATCTTCTCTTTCTTCAGCTGGTCATCATCATTGAATATGCTCTCAAGAGTGACTAGGTCTTTAGGGAGTTTGTTAGAATTCAATTACACAATCTACCCTCCATATTGTTGCTATAGTTTAGATTATTTTTTGGAAGAAAAATAAGCTTCTTATTTTATAAAAATTTATATTTGATGATCACTATCAAACACCTACCAATTAGTGACATTATCCAGTATAGAGGGCATTAAAATCACTTTTAGATGAGGTTGGTTCTTGTCTTCTTTTATCCCTTTTGGAACATCAAATTGAGTTCCAATTGATGCCAACCTATCAGAATGATCATTATATTATCTTGAAATAGAAGTGATTTTGAAGGCTTTGAAATATTCCATAAGATCCCACACTCTATGATTATAAGACTTAAGCAAAGAGTTTCTTTTATCAAATTCTTCCCTCTAACTTGATTCACAACAAGCTCACTATCTCCATACACTTGTACTTACTTAACTACTATTTTCATAGCCCATTAAAGGCCATGGATAAGGGCCTCATACTATACCACATTATAGGTGCATGAGAACTAAAATCAAAAGGTTAAATAATACCTCTCCATGGAAGGTGAAACCAACATTGCTCCTCCACCTGCCCTAATCTTGCTTCTAGATCCATCAAAGAAGAGATGCCACAAGCCATTCAAATATTCATTTAAATTCATAAAATTTGTCATGAAAGAGTAATTTTCATGTATATAATAGATCCCAAGACTAAATTCCTCAATAAAATTGTGAAGATCATGTTCATAGTGTTCATTTCCCTACTCATCTAGGAATAAATCAGAAACTCCCTCAAGGGAAGATGATGTAGATTGGTCAATGTGAAGCTCCTCTTCATCAATAATGGCATAGTTAAAATTTTACACCTTAGGTGAGTATGGTTTCAATTGATATTTTTTAATAGGTTTAGATTCAATCTTCACCTTAGTTCCATACTTCATTTTAAACACCATGTAGGACCAATTAGTGAACAAGTACCCACCTATTTTAGCTATAAAATCTCTTGACAAGAAAAGGACAAAGTATAAGGGTAAATATTCCACCACCAAATCATGAGGAATAATAAAATTAGGACTATCATGAAGTATAAAATTCACATTTTTTACTTTCCCCAAAGTCTTGGCTGGTAATCTATCTAATTGTAAGACTCCCTTAGTCAATGGCTCATAGTTTAAGCCTAGTTTATTAGCTATACATTTGGGCATAACTGAAGGGTTATCCCCAATATTTATAATTATATTATGTACCAAGAAATCACCAATGATTATAGAGAGATAAAATGGAAGAGTATTTTCATTTTTCATTACTTGACCATTAATTTATTGAGTTCCATTCACTAAGACCACATTGTCATGTCTAGGTGGGCCAGGTTGCTTACCCAATTCATGTAGTTTCATTTGAAGTATATATTTCTACCCTAGAATTTTCAAGGAGTCCCATAATTAGATATTCATTTGAATCTTCTTCATCTAGTCCACCACATTGATAGGAGGATTTTTCACTTTAGGCAAATCTTTAGGAGCACCAATGCCTTGGAAGTAGCTTGTGTAGGTAGAGTTGTAGGAGCTAGCCTAAAGTTTGGAATCCTATAATTTTATTGAAATTTAGGAGATATTTTATATCCAATCACCATATGAGATTATTTATGTGTCAAAAAAGGTCCTTGATTGGTTTTTTGAACTTCATCCACAACCCTCTTCTTTGATCTAGTATTGGAAGCCACACTAGCATTGATGTTGTTTGAATTTGCCAAGTGATTGATTACACAAAACTCTCCCTCCAAGTGACTAATGAGAGTATAATCAGATTGGAATTGACCACCTTTCATCCCATGTTGCATTGACATATCAAAACTTAGAACTTGTGGTACTTGATTTCCTTACATTGTCATGGTTTGGCTATGCGTCTCATTTGCATAAACAACTTGTTCTTGACTTTGCTCAAAAAAAGTGTAGCATGGTTGTTCTTGAACAAGATTTTTTTAGGTGGAAACAAGGTGTTTGGAGGATGAGAAATAATTTGGATTATAGCTTTGATAAGGCCTAGCTTGGGTGATTTGACCTTGTTCATGCACATTATTTTGAAAGGGAGGTCTATTGGTTTGTCTAAACTGGTTATAAGGATGATATGGTCTATAAAATTGAGCTTGTTGCCTCTTGAGGGAAAATAATTCATTGGTATCACTTTGAAACAAACTTTTTACCTCATGTATTTCATTGGAAGGGACTATAGTATATTTGTCATGACCAAGCAAAGTGGCTAGTGTAGGCAATACAACTTGATTATGAGGTTGTAAATCAGGGAACAAAGGCATTGGGGGTCTAGGATTTATCTTCCCTGCTTAGACAATACATTTTTTTTATTTTATATCCATCTCATAGGCAGCAAGGAGTGTATCCCCCCTAGATTGAATCATCATGGTAACATCACTGTTTAATGCCTCTAGGTAATACAAAAATGCATAGTTTGGTGTAGGCCTCACAAGAGTTGAGATCTTATCCCATGTTTTTTGGAACCTAGTATTAAAGTATTACATGCATTCATGTAGTGGCCTCTTGATTGTGGTCAATTGCTCAGCTAGATATAATCGATCACTCTTTCCTTCAAACCTATTATTCAATAGATTCCCCAACTCATCCCATGAGCCAATAAAATTTATAGGGAGGGTCCCATATCGATCTAAAAATTTTCCTTTAGAAGACAAGGCGAACAACCTAATAAATACATTTTATTGTGTGAGGTTTTGCATATTACAAAAGTTTACTATATTCCTAATGTGCTCAATGGTAGTAATAGGACCATCCCCACTAAAATATGGGACAGTTTTGAGGGCTGATCTTGGAATTTGATCATATTGGGCAAGATGCAATGGAGATGCCCCAATAAAAGGTAGAAAAGGTTATCTTTTAGCCATCTTAGAATGATCACTATGGATTTTAGGAATGGAATATAACACAAACTTAGAATATTTAAACACAAAATCTCTTTTGTAAGGATAAGTATTGACAAACCTAAACCTTTTTGGTAGAATATGGAGGTAGTTGCACAAATTCAAAAGGTACACCTTTAGTAGTAGTATTAGTGGTAGCCTTTGGCATGGAAATAAAGATTGATAATAGACCAAAGACTTTAATTCTTCAATGGAGTTGCTAGTTACTGAATGTAGATGCTTTTTTCATCTTCAACTATGCCAAGACTAACACCAACCTTGAACAATATTTTAGGACTTGGAAGTCCCATTGGGCATGCCAAAAATTGTTGTCACTTGGATTTTCACCCTTGAGGAGATGCTTATCTCTAATCATCCAAGTGTAATAATGGAAACATCTCTATTGCTGCGGGTGACAATATTATTGAGATGAATCTCTAGTAGGGCTAGTTTCCTTGATGCAGTTCTTTGAAGCACTCTCTAACCTATAAATTTGTGTATGAAAAGGGTTCAGGAAAATAAATTAGAAACCAAAAATGTGATGCACCTATGTTTATCTCCTCCTATTTGACTAAAATTATGCAAATTAAAGACTAACAGAGTTTCTCTCACACAAAACTCACAACTCCTTGTACATTGTGACATCAACATTTCACATGTTAGACTGAAGAAGGAATTAAAAATTTAGGAGGGCAAAAAGTGATTCAAAAAAGAAATATATTCATAGAATACTTCTAAAACATCTATACACTAAGAAAATAATACTAACAAGGACCTACAACAACACTCTTTCTGCACATTTGGTAGTTAACAAAAGATGACATGTTAGGAAAGATGACCTCTCACTAAACAAGAACAAAAGTATTTGAACCAAAACTCAATAGTAGAATATGTGATTAGAAAAATAACTTATATTATTTCTTCAAGATTATTTTAAGTATAAATTTGGCTAGAGTTTTCCCAATAACTAGTGGAGGCTGCTAAAAAGAGCTAGAGGAATGCATATATATAGTTTTGAGAGACAAATCAAGCAAAGGAAGTCCATAGGTCACTCAAACATGTGTCACCTTGAGGATATTAGTTAAAATTTCATGTGAAAAATGGGTGAGGTGATTCATGCCATGTCAAGAGGTCTATGTATTTGAAATAAGTCATAAGAATGGTGAAAAGTGGCATAAAATATTCAAAATTAGCACATGAAACTACCTCTATCGAAGATCATCCATGAGCATTCAAAACTAAACATAGGGAAGTCGACACATAGCACTACTGAGGGAAATGGAACTCATGACAATATTTATAAAATGGTTCTCGTAACTGCTATCCATCCTCTAAATACCTGTGTTTGATAATTTCATGGAAGCTCCTTGATTTGGTTACCTACCCGTAACAACTTGAACCATCAACCTACCTATTTTTTACTTGCTTTATCTATGCACCAGATGCTCAGGATTCAACCATTTATTACCTCCATGTTTTCCCTCAAGTTCCTACCATTATTTTTGACTCCAATGGCTATTTCCCAAAATTTTAAATTGATGTTTGTAGGGCCATCATCATTCTTATTCATTCCAGATATTTTCCTCAGACACTTTTTCTCACGGTCACTTTGTTTCATCACTTTTCCTAAAATAATTCATTCAATATTTTTTATTTTAAATTTTTTTTAGATAATTTTCCCATGGATAAGGTCTTCAGAACTTTTTACAAGTGCTCTTTGACTATTCCTTTAGTCACTTTATGAAAATGTACCCTTCAGCTTTGGAAAATGCTCTTCGAACATGGAAAGTTCCCTTCAAATAATGGAAAGTGCCCTCCGAATGATGGAAAGTGCCCTTTTGGGACCTATTTATGGGACACGTTTACTTGCAAGATATATTTTAGGGAAATGTTTGGGGTACTTGGTTTAAGGGTACTTGTCTCTACCTATTCCCCTTAGGGTTTTGTGTTGGGCCTCTTTGTATCGAGTCTTTTCCTTTAGGATTTTTTCCTAAAACAATTCCTTCAACCCATTTTTTTGTATTAATTCCTTTAGACTATTGGATGATGCTTCAGATTTTCTATTTATGCCTTTCCTGAAAGGAAAATACCCTTTGAGACTCTTGAAAATGCCCTTCAACTTTTCTGTTTGGTCTACTTCATTTTAGATAGTTACCTTTCAAAAACTTTTCAAAGGGCCATTTATTTGAGAAAATTTCCCTTAAAAAAAATTGAAATGGACCATTCTTCAAAAGGAAAGTACCTTTAAATTTTTTTGAAATCAGCCATTTCTCTAAGAAAATACTTTTTGGGAAAATCTTAGTGCCTTTCAAAAAATTGAAAATGATCCCTTCAGCTTTTTGAAATGGTCCCTTAGCCCAAAAAATGTCCTTCAGGGAAATTATTTTAGATAAAATGTGTGAGAAAATTCCTGACACTTGAAAAAAAATATTGAAACATATTTTTACAAAAGAAAGAAACCTTTCACTTTACCATGGGTTTTGAGTGGAACACCTCCAAAGAAATTATACATACTAGACTTAGCTGAAAGGTGTAACCTAGATGGCCGAGCTTGAATGACTAAGTCCAAAAATGTTTTCAAATCTAGTCTTTAAACATGAAAAAATTTTATTATGCTTCGAAGAAGGACCTTAGATTTAGTACACATCAAATTTGAATGAAGATAAACAAACTTGCATCATTAGCTTCCTCTGCAACTACTACACGTGCAAGATCTGACACTTTGAAAATGCTCTTTTAAAATCTGCTCAAACCTCTTATAATGACACAAATAAAATTAAAGGACCTAAACAAATAATTTATCAAATATAATAGCATTCATATTACGTTGAATAAACCTAAAATCACTCCATGACATGATATTTACCCCTAAAATATCTAAAGGATAAATTTTCATATAGGGGTGCCCAATTTTGACTTGCAGTGTCAAAAATTGGTCAACAAGAATTATATGCATATATAACATATAGAGGTGTGATTATATCTAGAGTTTTATTAACTAATAAAAATAAACCATAGGATCCTGATGGTAGAAAAACTATAACTACATAAATACAATCTCCTAGAAATGTAATAAATTGTTTAAATGGAAGATTATGTTTTCATGAGATTTATGACTTTATTTATTATGACTAATTATTTTTCACTAAGTATTTGTACATATAAATAGTAGAATATGATATTATTATTCATCATATAATGTACTATATTTGAATCTACTTAAAAAATTAGAATATGTAGTCTAAATATATAGTATACCTGGTTCTTATGAATTATACTTGTTACACTTATTATTTACATGGTAAATAATATAGTGGATATTCATTCATACATTTTATGGACTAAATGTATAAATTTTTATTATTCTTGTGTTTAACATATTTTATGCCTACTAGTAGGAATTGATCTGTATGAATATGTTGCTTATATTTATATTAATCAAATCTCACATTGCTAATACTAAGTGATAAGATGGACTTCAATATATTACTAGCATCACCAATGCCAGATGAAGGTAATCTGATCAAATAGTGTCTATGATTTTGACTGATCTTAGAGATCAATAACTATTTCAAAACTTTGGTCAAAGTAGTGTTTAGTTACACATTATAATTTCATATGTATCATTTACATGTCTATGTGATATCATGTTAGAACATATTTTTTATGGTACACATCATGTATTAGAAATCTTATAGCATACCCGTACTCTATTATGTCTTTGGATTCCCACACCATCACTATCTACCCATACATAAAGGGAGGGCCATTTTATTATTAGAGAATTATGCAGGGGATCGATGGTCTATGGTTGGTGTAGAAAATCACTCAAATAATGATCTCCCTCCTCATTAAATTAATTATTTGGAGACTACACTTGAGATTACCATAGATATTGAAGTTTAGGGAACTCATGTTCCGTGGAGTCTTGCATATTCTATCTTGTAATTTATTTATTATTATTGAAACATTCTCTCTAATGAAATGTAATTATCTACTCATTGTACATTGAAAATAGTGGCTATATGTTTATGGTAGCTTTGGATATAAATATATAATTATTTTTTATATACAGTTATATTTTGTTTCATATGATGTTAGTCGATCAGTCATAGGTAGATATTACATGCTTATTTTATAGTTAACATACTTAGAATGTTATACCTAGATTATTATTTATATTCTCATGGTGAAATATATTGAAATAATATATTGATTATTATTATTTTAAATTCAAGTTATTCTAAGTTAATCCTAGTGGGGATGTTACATAAAATAAGTAAAAATAATATTTGTGATCATGTACCTATTCATGAAATTATTGTTGAGGTATGTTCATTTTATTTGTATTATTAAGTTAATGGTGTCATTGATATCAAATGTTTTCCAGTGTCATTTATGTCCTAGAGATGTTCTTGTAAATATGCATGGTATGTGATCATGGTGGATCAAGCATGGTCTAGCAAGTCATTGAGTTCTACATAAGGTTTTGGCACAATAATGTGGTATGTGACAATAAAACCAAGTGACAAGAGAGAATTTGAAAGAAAATTATTGTCTCTTTATTGAGAGAGAATTTTTAGGCAACTTGTTAATTCTTTTGAGGTTTATGACATGTTAAGTTTAAGATCAAGATATGATGTAATAAGACTTTTGAGCACTAGTCTTAAGGAGCATTATCATATCATGATCATGTGTGTGAAGATGGTTTTCTAGTAATATTCATACACACAAGTATGAGTGGATGTTTAAGGTTACCAAATCATGCATATTAAATGTTTAAACACTTAAGAAAGTTTCAAGGTAAACCTTTAGTTGTAGGATCTTTAACCTAAACATGCAACCAGACTAGTCCTAGACTCTGCCTGACCTAATGAGAAGTCATGAGGTTTTATCAAGAATGAAAATATTTAGTATAACATGTGAAAATATGTTTTACACTGTGTAAAAATGTATATAAGTTACATGAGATTTTAGATGAGGCTTTTATGTCATCTCTTGGCTTAGTCTTTGCATGAAGAGACCTTGTGAGAAGGCACAAACTTGGTAGCATGATGAGGTGAGTATTATGAGGTTTGTGAGAAGAAATATTGGTAGTGTGTGATCATGTTATAAGGTTCTATGACATGATTATGAGGTATTGAGATCAGTGATAAAGATTTCAAGGTGTGTTCAAGGTCTAAGTATGACTGACAGTTCAAGGCGTAATGTTCAAAGAGACCTAGTGTGGCCTAATGAGGGGTTGAGTTTAGTATCCAAGGTACCAAAGATATTAATAGAATTTTAATAATTTTTATATGTTGTTTAAATTTTTTTAACAAGTTTGAGGTCCAATTCTAAAGGATAAATCATGAAAATCGGTGTTGAGGTTTTTTATGGGTACAAAATGAGGTGTTGTAGACCCGAGAAGGATTTTCTTATGCTTGTTGGCATGTGAAAACTTTGCATGAGATCCTAATAAGTTCATGGAAGTTGGGGAAGGTTCATATCTCATATTTCTCAGATTTTGTTTTTGATTTAAGGGGCAATCCTTTATGAATGATTTTAAAGAATAGAATACATTTTAAAACCTCACCAAAATTCTAATAGTGACTCAATATGGAAGATATTATTCAAAAGTGATTAGAATGGTTTGGTTGACCTGGTATGATTATTTTATGTTGTATTAAACTCTACTCAGTATCTCCATGTGGCATTGGTCTATTAGAAGAGGGAGTGAAAGCTATAGGAAACCCCTTGTTTTTTGGATTTTTGATGTAGCAAGTAGGGTTGACCAAGTCAAAGCATATAAATGATTGGAGAATGATGTGTGAGACTTGTATATTATGATAATTTAAGTTTATTAATAGGTTACACACTTAAAATATGTTAAACTAGTCATGGAATTTGGCCTTTCATTAAAAAGGCCTAATGAAGAAGACAATGAGAAAACTAGGCAGAAGTGAGAATGAGATTAGGGATGGATTATAGTGGATTAGAGATGGATCTAAATGTATGGGTTAATTTATATATATATATATATATATATATATATATATATATATATATATATATATAAGCATAAATTTTCTCTCAAGTGACCTGTCTAACATAGTGAGGTCTGTATAGGGTAAATACATGAGATTGGCCTGTAAGATTAATATTTATATTGAAAATTGTAATATATTTTTAAAAATATGTTATAAGGATTATTAAGGATAATATAAATGAATTTTAATTTATTTTGTTGATCAGCGTACTAATCAGCCAAAGTAGGAAGATTGGTCATCCAAATGTGTAGGTTTACCACATCAAAAGGGGACTAATATCTCCTCTCATCAAGGGGAGGTTCCATGTATATATATATATATATATATATATAGAGAGAGAGAGAGAGAGAGAGAGAGAGAAAATAATACTCAAGGGTAGGATAAACCATCCATCTCTCTTTCTTCAGAGATGATGCATGCAAATCAAAGGAAAAAAACTCAAGGGAAATGACAGAAAGCACTCCTCTTCTTTAAGAAGTACTATTCATCAAACCACAAGAATACTCCTGGTAATAAAAGCAAAATGTAACCAAGGATGTAATAACCAGCAAATTGAGATGTAGCACAAAGTCTCCCCCTGAATTTCCCAAGAGTGAGATACGAAGGACAATGAGGGCACAAAGTTGTCCCAAGGTCCTTTACATAGAAATGAAAAGAAAACACACTAAAGGAAATTATGGGGGCACAAAGTCTATCCACAGTTGACTTAAGGACACCTTCTTGACTACTTTCACCAATTCTGCTTGTTAAATTAAAGGAACAAAAAATATATTAAGGAAAAAGACATAAGAACAGTTTCCCCAACAACAAAGATATCACAACACAAAGTTTGAAAAGTCACTTGCTTTCTTATTCCAATAACAAAATATGATCAACAATCTGAGCTCAAAGTCTCAGTAATGCCTTTCAATTTGGGCAGAGTTTCATTTCTTATTATCAAAGAGATATATATTTACAATAAAAGAGAGTCCCTTATATATCTTCTTCAAGAAGGACTCAGGAACAATAACACATCATGTTGCATTGAAATTTGTTAAGAAGATAGGCTAGAATTTAGGGGCATCTACCCATTTGCTTTTCTCAATGCAGAGAAACAAGTCACGCTATTAAAAGTTTGCATCTTTCAATGTCCACCTGGTGATCTGATCCTTCTTCATCATTCCTCTTTTTCTAGTTAAGTGAATCGGGTCCTTGATTCAATTTGATGCTCTACTCCTTAGTCGCCTCCTGCTGGTCTTGGCCTTAAATCCTTTAAATGCATTTAGGTCCGTTTTAGATTGGGAAGAGCCCCTCGCAAGGGTATCTGCCCTTCAGGTAGTCTTTAGATGGCTCTCAGGCTTCTTTTGGCAAGTCGCTAAGTTCTTTGGCTCTTCTTTAAGGCTTTTTAAAATTAACGGCTATTTTACGAACCTTGAAATTGATGTTCGCACACCTGTCACTATGTTTACAACGGCTAGTTCACTATTCTTGAATTTGATGTCTTCGGGCACGTCACCCCTTGGTCCTTCTTTGGCTTTCCTATTTTGCATCCTCCTGAAGGGAAGGTGACCCTTTGGCTTTGGGGAAGTGTCCTTTAATTTGGAAGCTGAGAGTCCCCCACAAGGGCACCTGACCTTTAGGGTCCTTCGCTGGCCTTTTGTCTTCGAAGTATTTTAGAGCTTTCTCATGGACTTTTTCCTTGGACATTTTCCCTGGGCTTTTTTTGTAGGCAAAAAGTCCATAGACAATTTCCCATAGACAAAAGTCTGCAAGAATTTATTTTGTCTTTGGCCTTCAGAAATTCCTTCGGGCTTTCCTCCTGCAGCTTTGCTAAATTCCTTTAGACTTTTTGTCTGAAGGAATTCCTTCAGACAAAAAGTCTAAAGGAATTATGACTTAGTCTTTTTCTTGAAGGAAATCCCTTTGTCTTTCAGCTACCAAAACAAAATTTTGAAAGAATTTACCTTTACGGCTTCTGAAGGGTGCTTTTATCGACCAAGTACCCTTCGCAAGGGCACTTGTCCTTTAAGAGGCTCTTTTGAACTTTTGCATTGAACCACTCCATTGAACCAACCATTGAACCAAGCTTTGAACCAAAATGGTTCAAGCCGATGAACCCTTTTGATTGAACCAAAATCCATTAAACCATTTGATGAACCCTTTGAGTGAACTGAAGCATTGAACCACATGGTTGAACCAACCGTTGAACCAACTTTGGTTCAATGGTTCATTTCCTTTGATTTGGATAAGTCCTTTTGATCCTCATTGAACCAAATGTGTTGAACCTGTTGAACCTTGAACTTGTTAAACCTTTGAACCAAAGTGGTTCAATGATTTAATGGTTCAAGCCTCAAAAACTTGTTAAACCTTGATTGAACCTACTTGTAGAAGCCTTTGAACCTAGAAGTGATTAAACTCCTGCTACTGATGTTGAACCTTTGAACTTGTTGAGCCCGTTGAACCAAAATGGTTCAAGGTTCAACAGTTCAGTCCTTACTTAGAAGCTTGCTGATGAACTCTTTTGGTTAAACTTGGTTATTGAACTGACTTTGAAATCACCTAAGTGTTGAAAACTTACTTTTTTCCTGCATAGTCTGTAGAAATCACTCTGTGAAACCCATTGAACTTGATCTGTAGAGTCCGTAGATTTTCTTTTCCTATAGAGTCCATAGATTTCTCTTCCTGCAGAGTCTGTAGATTTAAGCCTGCTGAGTCCTTAGATTCTAGCCTATAGAGTCCGTAGATTTCTAAGAAGCTTGAAAAATGCAAAATTTGAATGCCTAGGACAAATTTTGAAAAGGGAAGAGACAATTTTGGTCTATAGGACCAAAATAGTTCAAATGTTGTCCCAAAAATGAGTGATATTTTTGGGGGACAATAGCTGGCTCGAGTTGGGGAACTTCTATCAATTGTAAAAAAGAATTGAAGGGAATAGAAACCAGAATATCTAGTGCTTTGAAGTATGCCATTGGGCTATGGAGTCATGCTACCTAGAAATGGAAGGCATTAAAAAGGAAACAAACAAAACAAAATAGAATTAAAAACTATACAAATATACTACATATGTACAGATACAATGATCTAATACTTCAAGAGTTGAAGTGTTTCAGATGTTGCTTCCTGAGAGACAGTGAAAATAGTGTGCCATCTTGGTAAACTAGCAAGAAGAGATTTTGTCCCTAGAAATGGTGATGGGCAAATGGAACTCTCCACTAGGAAACCAATTTTTTGCATCTTCCTCTTGGCTTTTTCTTCTTTTTGCCCCATGACAAGATGTGGTCTTCAATTTGAAAGCCATAACTCCTTGCTTTCTTGGTGAAGGGTTCCTTTACCTAATTTTGATTTGTAGCAACATGGTCCATTACCATAATTGGTTGTTCTTTTGGTTCAGTCTAGCACATGATTGGATTGTCCACATCAAACTCCTAACAAACTATCAGCTTAGCATCTCCTTTGATATGAAGGAGTTTGATCTCTTCATCTTGAGAAATCTTCAATCCAAGCAATAGAGATTCACATCTAGCTGTGTTATTGGTATTGCTGAATTGTAAATTACATGAAGGAAGAATATATCCTTGAGGAGATATCAACACAGTCTTGACTCCATCATTTGTGGAAGAATTACTGCCATCAGATTCCAGGGTCCAAGCATTATCAGAAGCTAATCTCCTATTAGATTTCTCTTCATTAGAGATGGAAGCTCTTTCTTTATTTGTACTACACTCTACCAATTCTCTTGAAGTCTTGTTTGGATTAATTCTTGGATTGTCAGCTACAGGACTTTCATCTGTAAAAACATGAACATTCTCTGTGGTCAAGAAATAATTACCCCTACTTGAAGACTCAAACAAAATTTGTGCTGTAGGGGTCGATGTTTGGGTGACCACGTATTTTGCCTCCTTTTTAGGGAGCAATCTCTTCATTACACCTTTGATAGGGATTCTTGCCTCAGTCAGGTCCATGCTTAATTCTCCTCCCATGTCCTTGTAGAAATTTCATCCCAACAAAATGCCATAGGATGCTGGGACGTCAACCACCAAGACAGTCATCTTGATTCTCTTATCTAGAAAGGCTACAAATGTAAATTGGGCATCTTTGATTTGCCCCAGTAGTGGTAATTACTTGTTCTCCATGGGGAAACATCTCCCAAATGTCTTGGTCAGTGTGAGGCCTAGAGACTCAGCTACTTTAGCAGGCATGACATTGTCAGATGCCCCAGAATTAATGATGCAATTGTTGAGCTGATAACCATTTATCAATAAGGAAACTTAGAAAGGTTCTATTTTCTTAGGGGAAATTGGAGGAGTAATGAAAAGATTATTTGGAATGGGCATGTTCTTTGGGGAATCAAGAATTATTTTCTTAACCTCTCATATTGCAAGGATGGTTTGGTTCTTGACACATTGGACTAACTTATCCAATTGATCAGGATTGGACTACAAATATTCAAATTCAGACATTTGTATTTTGGTCTTCTTGACATGATCAATTATGTCAAATGGCTGAATTGGACTAAGAACAGAGGAAAGCATTTCAATCTTTTGGGTTTTAGGAGGGATGGGAGGAGGGCTGATTTGCAAAATTAAAGTAGAAGGTGAAGGTGAAATTAATGTACTTACATTTTGGGTGATCATCGGATCCTTTGACTAGAAAGGCAGAGTGGTTCCATGATTTTCAATTGTAATTGATGGTTGAGGTTGCTCCTCTATCTTCTTTTTATCAGCTTGTTAGACTGATTAGTTCTTGGACCTGGTAAACACTACATATGATCCATCAATAGCTTCTCCTTTGCTTCTGGGTTCATCCTGGTAGTTCAAGAAACCAATGTGGGAGTCACTAGCTGATTCTTCTTAATTTTCTTCAAGGAGATCAGCATCATTTTTTTGATTTGATTCAAGATGGAAAGAGAACTCTGATTCTACCTCAAGATATCCCATTGCTGAATTGGTTGGAGGAGCTTCCAAGGCAAGTTTCCCTTGTGGGGGAGGAAGATGATCTAGCTGCCCTTGATTTCTGGTAGCATTGCCTTGATATGATTGATTTGGAAATGTCCTTCTTGGTATATCTCTATATGAAGGAGTAGAAGACATTCCTTGCACCATTTGTCTTTTCAAGGCTAGCAATTTATTTGCTAGTTTTTGCACCATTGGATCAGTGGTGCCTATAGATGAATACTCAGAAGATGATGAGGGTCTATTTCTATTTGGATCTCTTCTTATCTTCCCTACTAAGATGAGATCATCTTCTACCTCAGTGGCCAAAAGTTGAGCTGTAGCAAGATCTATTTGACCAGCACGTCTCAAAAGAAAACTTACTTCAGGTAACTGAGAATTAATGAAAAAGCATTTGAGATTCTCAGCTATAGGTCGAGCAATTATAAGAATTTTGTTCCTCAATTTGTCAAATTTGGCTATGAATTCTCTCATTGGTTCATGATGTTCTTTCTTCATCTGTATAAGTTGAGCCAAAAGTGCATGTGCATCTTTTGCAGGTTTGAATCTGGCTTCAAACTTAGCTTTGAGGGTATTCCAATTAGTTACTAACCAATCCTGTAGATGATAAAACCAATCTGCAGCAGCACCTTGTAATGTTTCTACAAATAGCCTGACTGCTACATCTTCAAATTCTACTCCAATTACGCCATAGGCTATGCTGAAGACTGCAATGTGTTCATCAGGATGAACTTTCCCATCACCATAGAATTTGGGGAAATTCTTCCTTGAACTGCATGAAAGCTCATGTAGAGGTGGAGTAAGATTGAGATGACCAAAAGTATTACCCCAGGGGCCTTGAACTGCCATGATAGGATTATGAAAAGGAGGAATAAAAAATCTTAGAGGGGTAATTATTGGCAAAGCTTTATCAACAACAAAAGTAGATACTTCGTTTAGCAATGGAGATCTGACTTTAGTAGGAGGAAAGCTCTTGGTTCGTTGGAGACGAGATGGTAAAGGAAACAAATCAAAATCACTTTACTGTACCAACTCAAATATAGGGTCAACAATACCTTTAGCCCTTTGGCTTCGTGTATAACTTGAATTTGCCAAATTGTGAAACAAAAATGGAAAAGATTTGACCTTGCTTTAGTTTGAAGCTTGAGGCTTTAAACTACACACTCTTTCCCAACAACTCTAGTTTTTGCAGACTAGATAAAATAACGGAGGTGGAGGAAGATGGTAAGGCTATAAATGGATAATGGGTAAGACATGAAACGGAGTTGCCAGAGTCTGTAATGGATAAGGGTTATAATGATAATGGGTAAGACACAGGTGATGATTCAATCTGAAACTTGAGATTCCAAATTGCACAAAATTATGTATATCCCCAATGGAGTCACCAAAAACTATTGGTTAAATATTTTATCGACCAACATACTGATAAACAAAATAGGTTTGATCAGCCAAAGTAGGAAGACTGGTTATCCAAATATGTAGGTTTACCACATCAAAAGGGGACTAATCTCTCCTCTCATCAAGGGGAGGTTCCCTATAGATATGTTATATATATAAAAATAGATAATAATACTCAAGGGTAGGATAAACCATCCATCTCTTTCTTCAGAGATGATGTGTGCAAATCAAAAGAAAAAAACTCAAGTGAAATGATAGAAAGCACTCCTCTTCTTTCAGAAGTACTATTCAACAAACCACAAGAATACCCCTGGTAGTAAAAGTAAAATGTAACCAAGGACGTAATAACCAACAAATTGAGATGTAACACAAAGTCTCCACCTGAATTGCCCAAGAGTGAGATACGAAGGACAATGAGGGCACAAAGTCATCCCAAGGTCCTTTACATAGAAATGAAAAGAAAATAAACTAAAGGCAATTATGGGGGCACAAAGTCTCTCCATAGTTGACTTCAAGACACCTTCCTGACTACTTTCACTAATTCTACTTGTTGAATTAAAGGAACAAAAAATATATTAAGGAAAAAGACATAAGAACAATTTCCCCAACAACAAAGATATCACAGCACAAAGTCTAAAAATTCACTTGCTTTCTTATTCCAATAACAAAATATGATCAATAATCTAAGCTCAAAGTCTCAGTAATGCCTTTCAATTTGGGCAGAGTTTCATTTTTGATTATCAAAGAGAGATATATTTACAATAAAAGAGAGTCCCTTATATATCCTCTTCAATAAGGACTCGAGAATAGTAACACATCATGTTGCATTGAAATTTGTTAAGAAGATAGGCTAGAATTTAGGGGCATCTATCCATTTTCTTTTCTCAATGTAGAGAAACAAGTCACACTATTGAAAGTTTGCATCTTTCAATGTCCACCTGGCAATCTGATCCTTCTTCATCATTCTTCTTTTTCTAGTTAAGTGAATCAGGTCCTTGATTCAATTTGATGATCTACTCCTTAGTCGCCTCCTACTGGTATTGGCCTTAAAGTCTTTGAATGCATTCAGGTCCGTTTTGGATTGGGAAGAGCCCCCCATAAGGGTATCTGCCCTTCAGGCAGTCTTTGAATGGCTCTCAGGCTTCTTTTTGTAGGTCACTAAGTTCTTTGGCTCTTCTTTAAGGATTTTCAAAATTAATGGCTATTTTATGAACCTTGAAATTGACGTTCATGCACCTGTCACTACGTTTTCAACAACTAGTTTGCTGTTCTTGAATTTGATGTCTTTGGGCGCATCACCCCTTGGTCCTTCTTCAGCTTTCCTATTTTGCATCCTCCCAAAGGGAATGTGACCCTTCAATTTTGGGGAAGTGTCCTTTAATTCGGCAGCTGAGAGTCTCCTGCAAGGGCACCTACCCTTCGGGGTCCTTTGGTAGCCTTTTGTCTTCAGAGTCTTTCAGAGCTTTCCCACGTACTTTTTTTGTGGACATTTTCCCTAGGCATTTTCCTTGAGATTTTTTCATGGGAAAAAAGTCCATAGACAATTTCCCATAGACAAAAGTCTGCAAGAATTTGTTTTGTCTTTGGCCTTTAAAAATTCCTTCAGGCTTTCCTCCTGCAGCTTTGCCGAATTCCTTCAGACTTTTTGTCCAAAGGAATTCTTTTGGACAAAAACTTTGAAGGAATTATTCCTTAGTCTTTTTCCTGAAGGAAATCCCTTTGTCTTTCGGCTGCCTTAAACAAAATTTTGAAAGAATTTACCTTTGCAGCTTTCGAAGGGTACTTTTATTGACCAAGTACCCTCTGCAAGGGCACTTGTCCTTCGGGAGGCTCTTTTGAACTTTTGCATTAAACCACTCCTTTGAACCAACCATTGAACCAAGATTTGAACCAAAATGGTTCAAGCTAATGAACCCTTTTGATTGAACCAAAAGCCATTGAATCGTTTGATGAACCCTTTGAGTGAACCAAAGTATTGAACCGCTTGGTTGAACCAACCATTGAACCAACTTTGGTTCAACGGTTCAATGGTTCATTCCCTTTGATTTGGCTAAGTCCTTTTGATCCTCTTAAACCATATGCACTAAACCTATTGAACCTCAAACCCATTGAACCTTTGAACCAAAGTGGTTTAATGGTTCAACGGTTCAATGGTTCAAGCCTTAGAAACTTGTTGAACCTTGATTAAACCTACTTGTAGAAGCCTTTGAACCTGGAAGCGGTTAAACTCTTGCTGCTGATGTTGAACCTTTGAACTTGTTGAGCCCATTGACCCAAAATGGTGTTCAATGATTCAGTCCTTGCTTAGAAGCTTGTCGATGAACTCTTTTGGTTGAACTTGGTTATTGAATTGACTTTGAAATCGCCTAAGTGTTGACAACTTACTTCTTTCCTGCATAGTCCGTAGAAATCACCCTGTGAAACCTGTTGAACTTGATCTATAGAGTCCATAGATTTTCTTTTCCTAGAAGATTCTATAGATTTATCTTCCTACAGAGTCCATATATTTAAGCCTGCTGAGTCCGTCTAGCCTGCAGAATCCGTAGATTTTTGAGAAGCTTGAAAAATGAGAAATTTGAATGCCTAGGACAAATTTCAAAAAGGGAAGAGACAATTTTGGTCTGTAGGACCAAAATAGTTCAAATGTTCTCCCAAAAATGAGTGATATTTTTGGGGGACAACAAAGTTCATAAAAGTGATCATATAGGTTTTCTAAGTCTTGGTTTCTATTACTATGTTTTGGAGCATTCAAGCATTTTTTTGTGTGTTAGTGAGAATGATGTTCTTGAGATATTATGAATATATTTGAATAATAAAATGCACTTTAGGTTTTTATATAGGTCTCATAGGTTAATTTGAATGTATTTATATTCATTATAAACTCCTATGAATGTGTGAAAAGTCAAAGGTTCTTGACTAGGTTTTGAAGCTTGTTTACAATTATGAGTGAGCATCTAGATGTGGTTTGTTTGAGGTATTTAACCATATATGGTGAAGTATAATGGACACACTGAGGTCATGGAGTTACTATTAATTTTATTTTTTAATTTTTTTATGTATTTAAATTTATTTTATAATTCAAATATTCAAGGCAAACTTTCTGACAGTGAGAATGGTTAATTGTGAATAGGCTTAATGGTATAGTTCAAGGAATGAAATGATCTAAATTGTATTGGGGACCTAAGGTGATATTATAATGGGTATAATTTAAGCATTTATGAAGTTTTTAATCCATTTTTTAAGGCTCAATATTCTCCAAGGTGGTCAATTTGAAATGTGTGCTTTGTGATAGCCTAATTGCATTAGGTCTTTATTAGGCATAATGGTGGTTTTGGTCCTTATGAGTGGTGACTGACCTATGTAATATTTGTTTCACTTGTGAAACATGTTTTTGATCTATTCCCAAGTTTATCCAATCATGTATAGGCTAATGTATGACCAAGGTTTGTGAAATCAATAGTCAAGTATAAAAAGAAGGTCTAATAGGCCTAATTGACTAGTTAAAATATTGAGGAAATGAGTGAATTAAATAGAAGTTTGGAAAATAGGTATATAGATTTAAAAAAATTAGATAGGTGTGTTGAATATGTCATTAAGTTCTTAAAAATGATTATAAGATTATGAGAAAGGTGATATGACCTAAATCCATTAAGAAGAATGATAATTGAGTGAAGAGGCCTAATAAGCTATTTGAGAGAGATAGAAGAGTGTGAAGATAAAAATAAAGTAATAATAAATAATTGAATGAGAAAAAAATTTAAAAAATTTGATAAAAAGTTCCAATTTACTTAGTTTCTAATGATTTACCTAGGGGTTGGTGCCTCCTTGCAAGTTGGTGTTTGCTAAAGGACTAGTAGAGTTGGTGTTTGACTAGTGAGGGGTTGGTGTTTGTTGTGGGATTGGTGCCTCAATAAATATTGATTTTTTTTATAAGAATGTATTAATTTTTTTTTGTAATGGGTTTTATTCCCCTTAAGGGTTTCTCACATATCACCTATATTCATATGTTATATGGTTATGTGGATATTTGTTTATGCATTGGTTGATGTGTGTGTTTAAATGAATGCTTCATGAATGATACATGAAATTGAAGGATTATATTTAAGGGAATTAATTCACCCTCATATTAGTATATTTACTTCTAAAAATTGGTATCATATTAGGTCCTTTTAAATAGTTCTAATATCCTAAAGGAAATCATAAGCAAGTAAAGATGACTAGTCAAGAACAAGGTGGTTTTTCTATAAGCAAGGATCTATTATTAAATGGATCTAATTATGATTTTTGGAGTCTCAAGATGAGAAAATATTTGATTACTGAAGGTCATGATGTTTTCAAATTAGTCTTTAATGGATATGTTGCACCTCCTATTACCCCTACAGATGTAGCATGTAAGAAGGTTAGTGACAATAATTTAATAATAATAAATGGTATTCTTTGTAGCCTATTAGAGGTAGAGGTTGTGAAGGTGATGAAATATATGTTTTCTAAAAAAAATTGGGAAAATTTAAATAATATACATGAGGGAGACTCCAAGGTCAAGTTGTCTAAATTACAAACTCATAGAAAATAGTTTAAAAGCCTAAGGATGAATGAAGGTAAGACCATTGTAGCCTACCTATTTAGGGTTGATGAGGTGGTCAACATCATAATATTCATAGGTGAATAATTGAAAGAGTTCACTATTATTAAAAATGTTTTGAGATCTCTAAATCCCAATTTTGATTATAAATTATCTATTGTTTAAGAGATGCAAGATCTTGACAATTTAGAGATGGATGGACTTCATGGCACCCTAAGAGCCTATGAGATGAGGATAAGTGAAGGATGAAATGCAATGAAAAGAGGTGCATTCAATGTATAAAATAAGTCAAAAGAGAAGAAGAGACAAGGTAATAAATAAAAATATAATGATGATTTTGATATTGATGATAATGAGTTGATAGCTATGTTTGCAAGAAAGTTGAAGAATGGTTCAGTTAAATACAAGGGTAAGTTTCCCTTCAAGTGATTTAATTGTGGATAAATTGGAGACTTTGATAAAAAGTGTATTCATAATCATAGTAAAAAATGGTTATGAAGAGCATGATGATGACAAGAAGTCTTTTAGGTCTGATAAGAGAAAGAAAAGTTTCAGAATATATGATGACAAGTAAAGGGTTTTCAAGAACAAAAGAAGATTTTACACCAAGGAAGACTACAAATCATCTAATGAGAGTGAGGGAAGTGTCTAAGAGTGACCATGAAGATGTTGATCTTTATGTCAATAAAGTTCTCTTCATGGCTAAGAAGGGAAGCTATTCAAATTAAGAACAATCCATATGGTTTGGAGGTACTGTTGGTGATTCAGATGAAGAAGAAAATTAGGTAGACCCTGAGGCTAAGTTGATTAATGCTCTATAATAACTAAAGATGGTGAAGAAGAATAATAGGGTGATGAGGTCCATTATAAAATACTATGAGGATCAAATAAATTTATTTGAAGTTAGACTGAGTAACAACTCTAAGGAATAATAAGAAATAGTAAAATAGGTGGAGACTCAAATTGAGTTTATGACTACAAGCCTAAATGCTAAAGAAGAAGAATGTGCAAGGTATGTAACTGAAGTGTATTCTTTGAGAGTTGAGTTCAATCAAGAATCAAGTAAGGTAAAGTAATTTGTGAAGTTTGAAAAGAGTACCAATGATCTAGACAACATCTTGAGTAGTTAAAATATTGATAATGACAAAATAGGTCTTAGTTTCAATGGAGACCAAAAGAAGAACACTAATATGATCAAGAAGGTCAATGGCCAATCAATAGATCATGATGATGGAAGAATGAAGACTAATCTTATCAGGTATCCTAATATTATAAGGTATGCTAATCCTTTCAATGGTTATCATTAACCATGTAACTAATTTGGTCATAGATAAATGCATTGTAGAATACCATCCAAGAATGATTATGCATGGAACTATGAGGAGAATCATTAATTGAGAGCTATGGGTAATGGTGTGTTTCCATGAAGAGGAATATTGTGTTTTAATTATCAAAAGGTTGGTCATATTTCTAAGCTATGTAAGTATGGATTCTCAAGACAAAATAACAATATTGAGGCCCCTAGAATTCAAGAAAGAAGACAAAATAGTGAATAAAGACCATAGGTAGCTAAGGTGAATGATGATAAGTATGCAAGTCCAAGTGGACTACTTTATATGGTGGAGCATAGTTTAGATGTACATGAGTTCCAAGAATTCTCCCTATCAGGTTAGATTATGGATGAAGAAGTCAAGATAAATAAACCAAGGAATAATGTTGCTCAAATAGAGATTGAAAAATTCAAGCCTAAGAGAATAATGAAGAAAATTTATTCTAATAAGGACATGGAGATCTAGGAATATCCTAATTTTATGTTTTCTTTTTACCCAATATAGAAGAGGTGACTCCATTAGGCTTCATTAAGTCACTTAGCTAGTGGGTATAAGCATGAAGGATGTTTGGTCTTGGGGGGAGCTTTGTACTCTTTGTTTCATATGTAATGTTTAGTCAAAAGTGTAATTGGAGGTGTGATTAGAAGATATAGGTTACAAATCATCTCTATGATGACTAGATCAAACCAAATCACATTCATAATAGTGATAAATACCTCATGGAGATAAGGGGAGCCAATCATGCTCCAAGAGTAGGTGTGTTTTCTAAGAATATATGCAGCAGTTTATTATGAACCTGATCTATGTTGTGCTATTGACAAAGAGAGAGAATGATCTTATTTGGAGAGAAAAAGGTGTGTATTTCTAGGTCTAAGGATTAGATAGTTGTCAAGAGTTGACCATTTATTATTAATTTCAAAGGGTGATAAAATTCCAATTTGGGAGAAAGGTCAGTTGGGAGAAATCTAGCTTGGGGGGATGAGAATGATCAACTTTGTTTGAGTGTTTGCCATCAATGACAAAGGGGGATATTATTAAGGTATGTTCATGTTGTTAGTATTGTGACATTAATGTTGTAATTAATGTCAATGGTTTGTGAGTGTCATTTATTACCTATAAATTTTCTTTTGAATATGCATGGTATGTGATCATGATGTATTAAGCATGGTCTAACAAGTCCTTGAGTTCTATATAAAGTCTTGGCACAATATTGTGGTATGTGACAAGGAAACCAAGTAACGTAGAGATAAGAGATAAATTGAAGTAAACTTATTATCTCTATATTTATAGATAATTTGAAAACAACATGGTAATTCTTCTAAGGTTGAAGACATGTCAAAGTCAAGATCACGATACAAGGTAAGCATACTTTTGAGCACTAGGCTTAAGGAACATTCTCATATCATGATCATGTGTGTGAATATGGTTGTATATTAAGATGGATAAACATAGGTATGAGTGGATGTTTAAGGATTAAAAACCATGAAAATAAAATGTTGAAACACTCAGGAATGTTTCAAGGTAAACCTTTATGGTTATGATCTTTAGCCTAAGCATACAACTAGACTAGTCCTAGACTTTGCTTGACCTAATAAGAAGTATTGAGGTGTTATCAAACATTTAAATCATTCATAGAAAATTTTATAATAGTTTTAAACTATTTAAACATGTATATAAATTATATAATCTTTCAGAGGAGGTTTTTAGGTCAGCTCTTGGCTTAGTCTTTGTATGAAGAGACCTAGAGAGAAGGCACATGTTTCGTAGCATGATGAGGTTAGTATGAGGATTTTGAGAATAAATATTGGTATTGTGTGAGAATGGTATAAGATTTTATGACATTAGTATGAGTTATTAATAATAATTTTATAGGTTTCAAGGTATGTTTAAGATCTAAGTATGAGTGGTAGTTCAAAGCCTAATGTGCAAAGAGACCTAGTGTGGCCTAATGAGGGTTCATGTTTAGTTCCCAAGGTGATATAGATCATAATATAATTTTATAAGGTGTGATAAGTTGTGAAATTTTTTTCAAAAAAGTTTGAGGTCAAATTGTGAAGGAAAAATCTTGAAAATTGGTGTTGAAGTTTTCTATGTGCACAAAATGATGTGTTGCAGAACTAAAAAGGATTATGTAATGCTCATTGTCATGTGAAAACTTTACATGAGATCATAATAAGTTCATGGAATTATGGAAATGTTCCTATTTCAAATTTCCTAGCATTTGTTTTGGATTTAAGAGACAATCCTTTATAAATAATTGCTAAGAATGGAAAACAGTCTAAATGCTCTCTAAAACCCTAACAGTGACCCGATATGGAAGATATGATTAAAAATTTATAATAATGGTTTTTTTGACATAATATGATCATTTTAGGTTGTATTAAACTCTCCTTGGTATCTCTAAGTGGCATTGGTCTATTATAAGAGTGAGTGGAAGCTAAATGAAACCCTTTATTTCTTAAAATTTTGATGTAGCAATTAGTGTTGACCAGGTCAAAGCATGAAAATTATTAGAAGATGATGTGTGAGAAGTTTATTTTATTATAATGAAAGTTTATTATCATGTTATAGACTTAAAATATGTTAAAATATTCATATAATTTGTCCTATCACTAAAAATAACTAATGAGGAAGATAGTGAGAAAACTAGGAAGAAACGAGAATGTGATTAGGGATGGGTTACAGTGGATTAAGGATGTATAAAAATGCATGATATTATTTTTAAATACCTATATCACACATCCAATATGAATGAAATATTTTTATATGCTCATATAAAATTTTAAAGTTTCTCTCAAAGTGATTTATCTTACACAATGAGGTTTGTGTAGGGTGAAGACATGATATTGGTCTATAAGACCAATATTGATATTGATCCTTGTAATATATTTGTTTAAATATATTATAAGGATTATTAGTGATAATATAAACCCATTTTAATTTCATAATTTTTTTCATATATTTGTCCTAAGTCTTGGTTCATGACTGTGTTGTGGAACATTTGGGCAGTTTTTTGTGTGTTAGTGAGAATGATGTTCTTGAGTCATTATGAATAGATTAAATTAATTTTTTTTATAGGTATTACAGGATAATTTTAGTTTATTTTTATTCATTATAAAATCCTATGAATGTGTGAAAAGTTAAAGGTTGTTGATTGGGTTTTAAACCCTATTTGTAGTTTTGAGTGAACATATGGAAGTGATCTGTTTGAGGTAATTTTTACCTATATAGTGAATTATAATTAACATGATGATGAAATTGAGGTAATTGAGGTTACATAAATGTGATTTTATAATTTTGTTATGTGGAAACATTGAGTGTATACTTCAGATATTTAAGGCAAAATTTTTGGCAGTGAGAAGGGCTAATTATGAATAGGCCTAATGGTATGGTTCAAGGACTGAAATGAGATAAATGGTGTTTGGGACAAGATGTGAGATTATAATTAATTTTATCATCTATTTTTTATGTCTCAATATTTTACAAGGTGGTCAAGGTGAAATTTGTTCTGTGAGAAGGCCTAATTGCATTAGGTCTCTATTAGGCCTAATGGTGGTTTTGGTCCTTATGGGTGGTGAATGAAAAATATAATTGTTGTTTTAATTATTTAAAATGTTTTTATATATATTTAAAGGGTTATAAAAACATTTATAGGTTTTTGGCTGATCATGGTTGGTGAAAGAATGAGTCAAGTATAAAAAGGTCTAATAGGCCTAATTGACTAGTTTGAATATAGAGGAAATGCGTGAATGAAATAGAAGTTTAGAAACTAGGTATATGGATTTAATAAATTTATATAGATGTGTTTAATATTTAATTTATTTATAATAATGATTATATAGATGATGATGAAGGTGATATGACCTAAATCTGCCAAGAAGAAGGCTAATTGAGCGAAGAAGCCTAATAGGTTGTTTGAGAGAGATGGAAGAGTGTAAAGAGAAAATTAAGGTAATAGTAATAATTTTAATGAAATAAAAGTGTCCAAATGTTATAAAATTTTCTATTTAATTGAGTTGGTACTGAGTTACCTAGGGGTTTGGTTCCTTCTTGCATGTTGGTGCTTGCTAAATGACTAGTTGAGTTCGTGCTCCTTGTGGGGTTGGTGCCTCACTAAACATTGATTAATTACTTATAGGAATATAGTAAAATTTGTGTTTAAATTGGTTTTATTTCCCTTAAGGTTTTACCACATATTTCTTGTGTTCATATGTTATATGCTTATGTGGATGTTTGTTTATGCATTGGTTGATGTGTGTGTTTGAATGAATGCTTCATGAATGATAAGTGAAATTAAAGGATTGTTTTTAAGGGAAATGATTCACCCCCATCTAATTATATATATTTAAAATAGTTATTATATCATATATTTTACTGATTTTCACATTTAATTAGTTAGAATGGTCAACATAAATATGTGTGCAAGCTAAGTATATCTCTTGTTAGTGTTCTCCAAAAAATAGTTCCATATTTCCATTTTTTCAAAATCAAAATTGTTGATTATTATAAATATTTTATAATTTCACACCTATATATATATATATATATATATATATATATATATATATATATATATATATATATAAATTCAAAAAAAGGTTAAAATAATACCATATTATTTGTCATTATTCTACATGTAAAAGTTTATAGAAAATGGAAACCAAGGATGGGCTTGTACAAAATTTGTGATTATACACCCTTAAAATTTGATCATTGATTGGATAATTATCACAAATTTTCATATTCAATCATTAGTCTCATAATTAAACAACACAATTTTACTGTTATCAAATGGTCTTTATGGATAACGATTCAAATCATAACTTCCTTAAACCTTAAAAATGCTTTGTGTTTATATAATTATTATTAAACAATCAAAACAACATAGAAAAATCAAAACATGTTAGGAGAATAATGAAACTTTGAGGCATGAACTCAACACATGCATTTGCACTACTGACCCCAAATTTCATTAAATATCTCTACCTATCTTATAATCCTTTATTATTTTACATAAAGTCAAAAGTTTTAGGTACACAATAAATAGGGTAAATTTTAGTAGTGAATATTCATTAATTCATGAATATTCCTTTTTTGAAATTTATTTTTGACAAATTTTTAGGGTCACTACATAGGTCTATATCACCTAATAATTCAAAATGTATGTTAGTTTTTTCATCAACTTGCCAAAAACTTATAATAATTTCTTATTTAATCATTTAATTCTCCATATATATAGTAAATATGATGTAATGGGTAGCCATAAAATTCTACTTTTGATAAAGGTAACTACCCGATGATATGAAATAAGAAACTAAGTAGTAAGAGATTAAAAATTAGAGAAATTAGATTGATGTAATATGCAAGTACTGACTGATAGCAATGACAACATAACCAATTGAATACAATTCAATGGATACACCATGAAATCACCTAATAGTTAAAATGAAAATACTACTAATTGATTACAATCAAATGATCGTGATTATACATTAGTTGATCAATTACATTTGTGCTATAACCAAATGGTTGCATCCATACTCATACCAAATGATAGGATTTATATGTAACTACAAGGTAACATCCATATGTAATTGATCATTTATCATCCATACTTAGATCAAATATTACCATCCCTATGATGCAACCAAATAGTTGTGCTCTAGTTGTGTTAGACCAGTGGCATCCCTCTCATAACTGATCAATTGTAACTTGTTGGAATCATCCATCTACATCAATAAACATGGAATTTGGTGGTAATGCTAAAAATATTGGATAATTATTATAAAAATGAAACATATTATCTTATTTTAAATACCTAATAAAAAATCCCATACAAATTCTATGCACTCAGAATATAGGTACTAATTAATATTTTTTTTATTTTTAATAATTTTAATATTAGAAAATAATATCAAAACCCTTTTACATGCATAAATATCAACTAATAATTATTGTATTTCATGACAAATAATTAATTAAAATAACATGTCACCCCCTGAATATTTTATTTATGATGACATGCCACCACTCCAAGATGATCTTCTGGCTCTTGATGACAATGATGATGAAATTCAACTACCATAAGATATTTTTGGTTATCATCAAACACCAAGTTTATTTGGAAATTAAAATCAAAAATATTTGAGAATGAAAATAATTAGATGGATAATTGGAAGGTCTTTTAATGTTGATTGAGCAACAAAATTTCCCTTCATTAAACCCGTAGAACTTGAAAATGGTTATGATACTCTAACAAAATATATATGTATAATATATAGTTTGAAACTACGAAATGAACACATAATGAAACTTAAGTTAAACACAATTAAGAATCATTTTGGAAAAATATATGTCATAGTGAAACATAAATGGATAGACAACAAGAACACACAAATGGAGAATTGTAAAAGAATTCATGCATGTAAGGTATGCATGCAAGTAAATGATCAAAAATGTCAAAAATATCTTGTTGAGAAAGGGGTTACATTCAAAACTCAATTTGGAAAAGTTATGCAACCTAATCTAAAGGAAAAATATGTACAGTTCTCTATTGTATACAACATTTTATAAAAAGACAAAACTATTTCTATTTTTTTAGATTATAATATTTTATTTGAACATAATAATTTTTTTGACATTCCACAGTCACATTAGTCGGATAATACTACTTGGGAAATGGAAAATTGTCTATCAAGGGTTGAGAATAAAATTTTTAAATAAAAATTTCAAAATTAATTGTTTATCTCACTATCCATTGATGAGGTCACAATAGTTGACAACACATCCTTGGTTTTCATGCATGTTTATACTTTTAATAAATATTGAAGGTAAGCACATATATTTTTTAGTCATAAAATGGTATAAAATTTTAATGCTACGAACCTTAATAAATTGGTTGTATCTGATTTTATAAATAAAGCTAATATGGATGATTATGAAATAGGTACCAAGTTGGTGTGTGTTGGGGCCAATGGTGCATCAATAATGAAGGGGCATAGAAATGGTATTTGTTTTAAAATTTAAACAATAGTTTCCCATTATATGATTCTAATTTATTTCATGGATCATAGGATAAATATTTCATCCAAAAGTGTAAGCACATTTTCTAATGTCACAAAAGTGGAAGAGATCATTGATGACTTGCATGCTTATATGTTAAGAAGTAAAAAAGATTTTTTGAGTTACAAAAATTTGAAATAAGAGTAAATGATGGTAAAAAATATTGAAAAATGTTAATACAAGATGTATTTCTATGTATGAACATGCATGTGTAATTTTGAAGTATATTCATTATTAGTAAGTTTTATGTATAAAAATTGTAGTGAAGTTGTCAAGGCTAAATATTTATTACACCATTTAATAAATTTTAAAACATTAATAACATTATGTAGAATTCTCCCATTGCTAAAGGAAATCAATTATTCAATGAAACATGATCAGGAGAGACTAATATATATTGTTTACTTCATACAATTGAGAAAATAAGTATGTCAATATTTATATATATTATACACATCAAATGAGAAGTTTCAATGACCAATTTTTAGTATTTTGAGAATTTTGAATGATTTTAAGAAACTTAAGATATATTTTAAATTAAATATTAATGGTTATCTTTGTTTCATCATTAATGGAAAGGAGATACTAATGCACACTTTATACATAGGACATGATTTTATAGGAGCTAAAATTGAAGCAGTGCCTATTAGACATCTTCTATACGATAATGTTATATCGAAAATGCATATGAAATTGAGTAGATCTTTACAAAAATATTCTAAGATTAGAGATCATTTTCAAAGAGATGATTTTTTGGAGGCCATGGCATTAGTGAATCCCATATTTTAGAATAGTGATAATGGTCAACAACTAATTAGCAATTTATTTAAAAATTATATGGATTCTCTTATTAAGCAATTGAGTAAATCTATAGACATTACTCGATTTTAAATTAAAGGTATTTTAAGCATGAATTAGGTGAAACTAATGATTAATTTTTATAGAATGATAACTCCTATGAGTTTTATAAATTTTAGAACATATCTATAGTTTGAAATACAATATTAGAAAAAATATGATTCATACTAAACTTGTAAAATAGTAACATGTAATAAAATAAATAAATACTAAAACTTAATTAGTTAGGCTGATGTAGTTAGAATAAAAAATAAACTATATTGCACTAGCCCATGTAATTCGAAGAAAACATATCTATATCATGTTGGGCCATATAGTTGAGAAAATTTGAAAATTTTATTAGTATAATTGATATGGTTGTAATATAATTAGGAAATGTATTGGGTTTGTTGATATAGTTTTTAGACCTAAGAGGACTTAATAGGCTAGTCAATATAGTTGAGATGAAAATATATGATGGTTGTAAATATGTCACTAAGAATTAAAAAAGGAAAAACATGAAATATGATATAAATAGAGGTAGGATAAGATTTAATTTGGGTTCATTAGAATGTACGAGTTATCTAAGATGACTTATAAATATAATCTTATTCTCAATATACTATAACTCAAATAATGTCCTAAAAATAGAGCCTGCATATACTAGGATGATCAAGTAAGGACCTATAATAATCATATACTTAGTAGAGGGTAATCCATTCTAAAATGTCAAGAGGAAAGGGTTCTAAAGTCTACACTTATGACATGAGGTGTAAATATCACTAGTGCTCAATGATGGGTGAGTGATTATAAAGGTGAAAGTAATGGAAATGAGTATAAAGATACAATTATTGTAAATGATGGCAAGTGGTTTTAAATAAGGTAAGATGCAATGGTCAACCAAATGGAAAGCGTAAGCAACCCTATATGTATAACATATTTTTTAGTATAAGGAAGATCATAATCAAGGATACACACATATATCAAAAAGAAATAAATCAATAAATATATTTTAAATAAAGTGAATAAAGGAAAAATTATCATTATATAAATAATTACCTTTCAATGGATCCATCAATACTTTAACCTTCCTCTTTGGATAATATGGAAGTTTGTAAGATATATTATAGTTTGAATAATTGAAATGGTGATGAATACCTAAGTATTATTAATTAGGGATTCCTTTGACCTCTTGTATTGAATTCCAAAGACACTACAAGAATAAATCTCCAAGATAATGTTCTAAACCCTATAGCACTTCCAAATACTACTTAGGAGAATAAATGTAAGAGAAATAAAAGTGTATGAATGTGACATATATTTTGGGAATAAAATATGACACTTATATATATCTCTACAATACTAGAAACTAATCATGAAATTTAATACAATGGTATCAACTAGGCTGATATAGTTGGAAAATGTTGGCTAACACAATGTTGTATCAAATAGGATGTTATATTAAACATGACAAAATAAAGAGTTAAAAGTTTATCAATTTTTATGATATAGTACATTAAATAAAATCATTAAGTGTATTATATCTACTAGATTAGTATAGTAGTATATAGAGAATCTAGAAAATATGGATGCAAAGTGGAGGGAAAGAGACTGAAAAGGGATCAAACTAATATAAATGATAATATGACATAATAATATGAAAAAATATCTCATAAAATACCATGAGCCAATCCAAACCCATTCTATATGTACCCTTTAATTCATACATGTAGGGAGATTTATGCATCAATGAATTTCTACAAAATAAAACATCAACAAAGTTATAAAGTGAAAAATACCATGTGTATACAAATGTTTAGGTTTTTGAGTTAAAAATTTAAAAAACAAACATATTTTTTCCATCAAATTTTAATTTATTTAATAATCTAAATAAATTTATATTAATTAAATAAATTTAATTTTCCTTGTTATCATAATATTTTTTACAATGAAACTACCCAAATCATGTTTTGTAGTAAAACAATACAGAAATAACATTTTATCTAGTACAAGCGATCCAAAATTATGATATAATATGTTAGTTATGTTAGATAATTAATTATAATATTCTATTATAATTATTCTAAAAATTATTGTAAGAAAATTATTTTAGATAATTCATGTAAAAGTCTCAACTAAAAAAGGTATTGGAGGAGTTTGAAGAGTTAGAGGAAGTTATAGAGTGACATAGTCACTTTGGGAATATCCATTTATTTTGAAATAAAAATTATGAAACCATTTTATAGATAAAATCATAGCGGGGTCATGTCTCATCACTACAGAAATTTGAAATGGAACCATGGATTACAAGAAAATCAAGTTTCATGAGTAGGATGAGTACAACAACCGAAAATATGGCTCAATTTTGGATTCTCTATCTGTTTAATTTTTTTCATGGGATGTTTTATGTACCCCATGTTACTAATTTTATGTATAAATGCATACCCATATGATAGAAAAGGCATTTAGTGGAATTGGGGATCATTATTACAAATATAAATGTTGAGTATATGAGTCAGAGTTCCCTTGTGCTCCTAGCTTATTTTAATTTTTAAGTGTTATTGTTGTAATTGTCTCAATTTTTTTGTGAGAATATAAAACATTGTGTAGGATTTGGGAAAATATGAATCTTACCATTATTAATGAAGGCCACTTTATGGCAATAAACATGTACTTAAGAATTATATAGTGTAAATAGAATGAACAATCACATTACTCTTATAAGTTGTCCCCAAATTAGGATATTCTAGGTTAAATTATTATGTCTTTTGTTTAGTTGTGTTATTTCTAATTGAAATTTATTTCCAATTTCATTTACAACACCTTTTATCTATTTTTATTAATAATTTTAGTGTATAGAATTAAATAAATGATCATCTATATGTTATGAGTGTAAAGTATCCATGTTGGTGATTCTTTACATGGAATATCCATGTAGATTACTGATCATATTGGTATCCAAGGTAGTTTAGTTGAATTTTTTATTATTTTCGTTTAGCTATTTTGTAATTTTATGCCTATTACTAGAGGAATAAATGTTAGTGGTGAAGATAGCCTCATTTATTTATAAGAGATATTTATACAATGAAACATAATAGATAAATTAGAAGCATGGCCCATCCAAAGTGAAGAATTAGCTCCATCTAAAAAAAAATAAATCCTCTTGTTAGAAGAGGATGTTCCAAACATATTTATTTTAATGGGAAATATTTATAAGGTTGGCTTATACTATGGGAATTCTCATGATGAAGCTAGTGATTTATATAGAACCTATAAAACTAAGTGAGGAGATTCAAGCTCTCAATAATGTGAAGATGGAAGAAAATTCCCATAGAAACCAAGCTCCATAGCCATTCATAATTGAATAAAATATTATGATTAATCTATATGGAAAAGAGGTTAATGTAGAGATACAAAACCATTGGCAACCTTAACTTTATGTATATTATATTTTACATTAGATTAATAAGAGTTTAAAACATTATCTTTCAAACTCTAAAATTAACCAATCATGATTTAAATTGGTTTTATGTTTATATACATACCTTGGCTGTTTATAATACTCCTCAGATTGCTAAAAAATAATTAATTTAATGGATAATAAAGATTGTTTTTATATTATTTGATTTTAGGAACATAGGTCTATATATTATCAATATTAGGCAAACACAAGGCCAAAATGTGCAGGAATATATGAGAGAGTTTTGCAAGAAGTCAATCCAAATGGGAAAGGATATAGTCAAACATGAATTTCTAATTAAAGATGTGGATGGAATCCATTTCCATTTTAAGATACCCATACTCTTGGAAAGGCCTACAAATGTAGATGAGGCTTGTTTTCATTCTCAATTATTAGAAATGATAAAAAGGAACGGTCGATATACCTCTCAAAGTACTTCAAAAAAAAGAGGCAATTATAAAAATTGGAAAGGTAAGCATAATGCTACTAGTAATTTTATCAAAAAATACTAAAAGGAATTATGGGCATTGTGATGTTGAAAGTCATTCAAAGGAGACTTGTTTACACTTGGTTTGGAAGTGCTTCATTGTAAAAGAAAGAACAAAAATAAGAGCGTGAATTCATTCTAAGGGAAATAAGTTGGTTTTAGCTCTTATGTGTATGAGACATTAAATGTTGTATATATATTCAAAATAAAGTATTTATAGGTAGCAATAATGCTCAATATCAAGGTAAAATTGAAAGAAAATCAATATTAAAGTTAATATTAAGATAAATTTTGATTTTTTGTTTGTACTTTATCTTAATAAGACGTGATAAGTAAGGATTTATTGGAATATCTAGGTTTAAAAAATTACAATCACATTAATCCATATGCATTGGATTGGGTAAAATAAATAGTACAATTAAAGGTGACCAAATAGTGCATGGTTAAGTTTGGTATTAATGAACACTTTTTTGATGAATTCATGGTGGTTGTTATGCCTATTAATATGTGTGATGTAGTGTTTTATATCCCTTACATGCATACTCAGGATGCCATTTTCAAGAGAATATACAATCAATGCCATTTGGTGAAGGATGTAAAAAGTTACATCATCAAAGACTATAAACGAAACACTAATATCTCCATGGTATGTGCCCCTCAATCCAAAATGTTGATTAATTTTAGTGGGAAGTTTTATTAATTTAAAAAAAAATATATACAAGACAAATAAGTGGACTCACATAAAAATTATTGAAGCATTTTCACTAACAAAGAGTAGAAGTGAATGGGAGAATCAGTGTAATAGTTCAAGGTAGTTTTCCATGAGACCATATATTTTCCAAAAATGAGGCCTATTAAGCATGAGATTTAGTTAGGACATAATTTTATTCTTACAAATCTTGGTCTCTATTAGTAGTCAATGGTGGATGACAATGAGGTAAAATAATAGTTACAATATTTGATTATTCAAGGTGTAATCCATCATTATACTTCTCCATGTAGTTATCTAATGGTTATAATACACATGAAATATGTTTCATGGATAATATATGTTGATTATAGAGCACTCGATAAGATAAACATCAACATTAGGTACCCTTATACAAGGATTGATAATATTTTATATCAACTCTAACATGCTAAATACTTAAATAAGTTTGATTTAAAATCCATGTATCACCAAGTAAGGATTAAATAAGAGGACACATAGAAAACAACACTCAATATAAAGAAAAGGTTATATGAGTGTTTTTTATTACATTTTTGGTTATGGAATGCACTAGAAACTTTCATATAGTTGATGTAGAACAGCTTGATCCATTTATAGATGATTATTTTAATATTCAAACTTGATATTATCTATTTGAGTACGATGAGTATTTAATTCATTTAAAATAAGTTTTAAATGAGAACATGTTATTTTTGAATGAAAATAAATTTGAGTTTCAAAAAAAAATCACTTGTATATTTGGGGCATGTGATCAAGTATGGAAAGTTTGGAATTGATATAGTAAAGGTAGAGGCCATATTGAATTGACCTAATCCTTCCACTATTACTATAACATGAATATTTATGGGTATATTTTAATATTTGATGAAGTTCATCAAGTCTTTATATTTGATACCACCACCTTTGAATTCCACTATAGTAGGGCTTAAGTATTTCACATTGGGTAAGAAAACACAAAATGTATTTTTTGAGATTAAAATTAAGATTACCAATGTTCTATTTTTAGCTTTACCTAAATTGTAAAAACATTTTGAATTAAAAATAGATGCTAGTAACTATGATATGGGGGTTATATTGTTACAAGGAAGTAAGCCCATTTGTCACCATTCAGAGTTATTACATGGTGTGATTTTGAATTATGATACAAATGATAAATAATTATGTTATTTTTATCAAGTGGTCAATAATTAGATGCACCATCTAATGGGTAGGAAAACCATTGTTAAAATGGATCACAAACCTCTCCAATATTTTTAAGCAGAAATAAAATTTTAGGAAGCTAGACATTATAAGTGGATGGTTTTATTGCGACAATTTCATTTGGTTATAAAATATAATAAAATTGTTATTAAACTGTTAACAAAAATGTTGCCTATAATTATTTTGATTGTAGCCATGGGCATCATACCCCTTAATAAAACTTTTGTGTATGAATATTATGTAAAAGTACATGAAAATGATTTATATTTTTGGGATATATTTCCTCAAGAAAATAGGCCCAAAGGTGTCAATTTTGAAGCCAAGATGGATTACTCTAATAAAGAAGGGTTAACTTATCTTGAAGAGATGTCTAGTCGTGCCAATAACGTAGATGTATAGTGTCACCATTTATAGATGATCTTATTTATTTTTAATTATATGATATTATTTATTTGAGTATGATGGACATATAATTCATTTAAAATAAAATTTAATTTTTTTGATGAATAAATGATATTTTGAATGAAAATAAATGTGAGTTTGCACAATAATCACTTGTATATTTAGGGCATGTGGTTGGTAATGGAAAGGTTAGAATTGATGTAGAAAAGATAGAGGCCTTCTTGAGTTGGACTAACCCTTCTAATTTGAGTTAAAAAGAAACCTTTATAGGTGTAATTCAATATTTATGGAAGTTAATCAAAGATTTATCTTCCATAGAAACACCTTTAAATGTCATTACAGAAGGGGTTATGTCTTTTACATAGAGTAATAAACAACAAGATACCTTTTTTTAATCTTAAAAATAAAAGTAGAAATGATCTAGTTTTAGCTTTACCTAACATCCAAAAATAGTTCGAAGTAGAAAAAGATGTTAGTAACTATGTTATGGGGGTTGTCTTATTGCAAGGAGGCAAGCCCATTTCTTACCATTTAGATTAATTTCATGGCATAGTCCTAACTTACTATAAATATGATAAATAATTGTATACTCTTTTTTTAGCAGTCAATAATGAGAATTACTATGTAATGGGTAGGAAAAACATTATTCAAATGGAACACAAACCTATCCAATATTTACAAGCACAAACTAAACTACATAAAGTTATACAATATAAGTGGATCAGTTTATTTCAAAATTTTCATTTCACTATTAAATGTAAGAAAGGCATTACTAACAAGTTAATAGATATGTTGTTTATAACTATTTTGATTTTTCCCATGTGTACCATACACCTTATTTAATCTCTGGTGTATGAATATCATGTAGAAGGATATGAAGATGATGTATATTTTAGGGAAGCATTTGGTCAATAAAATAGACCCAAATGTATAGGTTTTGAAGACAAGCTGCCTTACTCTCTTTAATATATGTCACTTTTAAAGATAAGTAATCTTTGTGTGCCTAAAGGATAAATAACTCAGTAAATGAGAGAAGCACACACTTCAAAGTTTGCATGTCACTTTGGATTTACAAAGACAATAATACTTTTAATATGTTTATTGGCCAAATATGAAAGTTGTTGTTTTTAAGTTCATAAAAGGACATGTATTATGCAGTACAAGCAAGCCTATTAACAAGAGGTTTAGGTTGTACATGCCATTTTTAGTTCCTTTTAGGCCATGGGAAATCATTTCCATGGATGTTTTAGGTGGGTTTCCTATGTAAAATAAAATGCATGACTATTTTTTTTAGTTGTGGACTATTTTAGTAATATGTGTATACTTATCTCTTGTATAAATAAACATAAATGAAATGATTCAACTATTGTATTATTTACTGATGTGTGGTTTGATTTTGGATTACTTAGTTCTCTTAATTTAGATATGTATTCAATATGTTTTCAAAATTTATTGACCACATTGTGTGATAAGATGAATGATAGACCAAAATAATCTACAATGTTTCATCAAAAAATTGATGGGTAGATAATGGTGGTGATTAAAACATTTGAGAGGGTACAATAGGAAGCATCCTAAAAATTAGGATGGAAGTTTGGGGTATATTTAACATAATATAGTAGGTCATTGCATTATTGTACCAATAACCATACTTTGGAAACTTATTTTTGATAGTTACCTCCATGTCCATTTGATTTTATTTTTAAGATGTTCATATAATCTAAATGGAAAATTGGATCATGAGATCCTCAACACTTAAAGGTTCACTGAGAAGATTCAAAAAACACACTTCCAAGTGCATGAGAGGTTAGGAAAGTCATAGGCCAATTATAAAACAAGACATGATCAACATAAAAGTGAACATATTTTCCTTTTTTGAGACAAGGTATTGTTGAAATTGATTTGGGAAAATTCAAGGTAAAACTAAGAATGCTAATCCTCTTAAATATGGTCCATTTGTTATTTTATAACAAGTGAGAAAAACTACATCTAGAGTGGATTTTATTCCTTATATGGGAATGTATTTCATTGTCAATGTTGAGAACTTATTTCTATTTTAGCCTTCGATGCTAAATGGTGAATAATGATATCTATTGATACTATATATTTTAAGTCCTTCTTTTTGATGGCTAACTAGATTTGGAGAAAGATGTCATGTTGTATAATAAGGAGAGGCCCAAAATGAAGAGAAATGAAGGAGCGATGGTAGGTTGGATTAAAAGGTCAGCTACCCAACAAGGCCAAAATATATTCAAAAGGGGATTTGGGGAACACATTTCCTCATTTATAGAGTTGCTAAAGCTTTTTCTAACCAAAATTCTTTGATTGAGGAGGCATGATCCAAATTTTGGTTCTAATATTTTAGCTATGTCAACTCCTTATTTTCAATATTCTCATATATGTAACAAATTATCATAAGACACTTATTTTAAACAATTCACATAAAATTTTTAGATAAATTGATACATGAGGAATTTATAGATTAAGAGGAAGACTTAGAGTTAACCAGACACTTTGTGAGTGACCCTATGTTTTGACATAGAAGTCATGTTGTGGCTTTTCAAAAAAACCCGTGGAACCTTTATGGATTATCAAATCATCACACAAATTATGTCTTTTGAGTAGCGGTTGCAAATAGGACTCAATTATGAATTCTATGTCAGTTCAATTCTTCTCTTGGGTGTTTCGTATACCTCTTGGTGCTATTTCTTTTAATAAATATAAACGCTTGGTATAGGTAAAGGTATTGAATGGAAACTGAGGTCAATAGTTAAATTTCAAGTGTTGAGGCCATGAATCATAATTACATTATTATCCTAGATCGTTTTAATTGTTAAGGGTTGTTGTAATTGTTTGAGATGTGATATAGGAAGACAAAGCATTGCGTCAGCTTTGGGAAGTTGTGAATTATATATTTGTTCGTGAAGGCCAGTTGATGGCATTAAACTTGCACTTCAGAATTATATAGTGGAAAAGTGAGGAGTAAGCATCTCATTTTATTGGATTTTTTAACCAAATTGGGTTTCTTCATGCTGAACCATTGTGTCTTGTAATTTTATTTATTTTTTTGTTTTTATTTGCAGGTCATGCCATTTAAAACAAATTATAACTTTCTATAAAAATCAAAGTAGTGGATAATAATTAAAAAACAATCGTATATATATTAATAGTGTAAATAATTTGTATCGATGATTTTTGATATGAAAGATCCATACAGATTATATTTATGTTCTACATTTTACATTTTCGACATCTTTGTTCCCATTTGAGGCAATTGATAAGTTCGTAGATTCATATAACACATGTGCCGAAAATAAAACGTTAACATTTTATAGTGGCAGAATCAGCTCATTTTAAGAGGAAAATATTCCATGCCTGTAAAACTGCAACAGAAAACGAAATAAAAGAGGAAAGCGATCAGGCTCGAAAGATAAAATTTCAATAATAATATATTTACAAGATAGTGTGATCTTGACAGTGGTTTCAGATAAATTTCATATTTAAGTGTGACACATGACAGGTAACAGGTGTGTGTGCATGCCTAGATTCTTACATTAAAAACAATGAGGGACAAAACCTAAACAAGCTAATAGGCTTCTAACTCCTCTAATTTTAATTAGGCATTTTATTGTAATGGGAAATTTACGTTGTTGAATGGTGCTTATTACAAGTAATACTTAAAAATACATATGTCGGCGCAGAGCACTGTGCGGTTCACATCTAATTCTCACGGACTCCATTTTATCTATTTACGGCTGTATGATAAAATACATTTATTCAACATAAATTTATCAATCATACTCGATCTTTATGGAGGAGATTTTATGGTGTCGCCCTTCCAATCTCCTTTGGACAAGAGTAGCCAGGATATTGTCGTCCTCGCTTGTATCTAAGTATAATTTCTTAAAATAATTATAAATATTATGCATACAGTTATTTGAGTGGAGAAAAAGACCCCTATTAGAGATTAATTGATTTTTTAAATCCAAAGGTTGATGAATTAAAGAATGAAAAGTAGTCTTAAATCATAAAATGTAAGCTTCGATAAGCTAATCATGGTCTTAATTCAAACTTTGCACATGTTCTAATGTGAATTTAGAAATAGTGCATTTTTGACAATATTATAAATAGATATCTTCTAATCTTTTGAAATTAGATAAGTAATCAATAAGTAGACTGTCAAACAAATTTGAGGCATCTCTTATAAGCCTTCTATGAAAATATTTTAGTCTAATACATCCATCATTATCCTATTCTCCAAACTAAAGTATATATTGAGTTAAATGATTATAAGGATCTTTATGACTATCGAACAATGGGATTAAATGGAAAAAAAAGTCATTCGGATATGGATATTAACATATAACTTATGTAAGGGATTGTCATAAAATAATGTTATATTTAATATTAACACAACATGATCTAGTTTTCAAAGTGAGATCAAGCACTTGGTTTTGGAGGTCATTAATCACATGCATTATGGATGGAATATGACTAGTAGGGATAATAGTATTTTATAAATGTTCACTCATGAGTTGTAATTCACCATATAACTTAAACATTGATGTGAGGGGATCACGACGAATATAATTGCATTGCTTAAGATTGCATTCTGAGATGAAATCAATGCATATGTTAGAATCATTGAATATCTTATAAGATTGATTTTGTATAAGTCAATTGATTTGTATTGTATTAACATGTCTTAAAATGGGAGAGAGAGACATCATATGTGATGTTCTCATGAAAATCACATTCTATGTATATAACATGATTAACTTGAAAATATTTTCATAATATGAAATGATCATCACTTTGTGTATCTAAAGAAATGATATCACAATTTGTTTGTAAAACATTAATACATCATATTCATTTTCATACCTTAGTATTTTAAGATAAGAGAAATAATTTCATGAAATATTACAAAATTATTTTTCATCTCTAGGAGAGGAAAAGAAGTATTGAAATATTTTATACCATTAGCCATGTCTAAATAATAATTGGGAATATAATATTCATTTACATCATCTACGTGTTCTACAAAAATATAGGGCATTGCACACTTATTCATAATAGTTTCCATTTATATGAAGGAGATATTCTTTTATAGTTTATATTGAATAATGTGGTGTAGTGAAGTGGAAAATTCAAGAGATAAACAATTCATGTTAATGGTTGAATCTCCAAATTTTGATCCTTGTGATAAATTAAAGGAAATATATGAATATTAGGGAGCAATGGAGGAATTTGGATTTTCAAAATTTTAATTAGTGTGCTCAATTTCCTCTTCACTATAATCTTCATTATTTTAAAACTCCTCTATATTTTTATAAGTAGAATAGACTCATATATATCACATTCATATTATTTATTGATGTAAGTTGCATCAATAATTGTACAAATGTTATAATTAGTCCATTGATTATCATAATCGTAAGGTTAGAACTATTAAATAGAAAGAAATCTATGGGACCATTATCATTAGGGGTTTTGTATTTAGTCTCTATATTATTTGTTTAATCCAAAATAAATAGAATATAAAAAACACTAAGATTACTAATAATAGAAAATTATTCATACTAAGAAAGAAAGGATAACAATAGGTATGACTAGGAAAGATATGTTTGATTTTTAAGATCTTAGATATACAGATCCTAATTATAAATAGTGAATAGAGACCAAATGTGCACCAAATACGAAAGGATTTCACTGTGCCTTAGCCATGATATCTCATCTCATAAGGTACATTGAGAGTAACTTATTGAGGTGAACCAATTGAGAATGTTCTACAAAGATAAATTACCAAGAGGAGTTTCTATGGTTTAAAACAAAAACCTTATGCATTTATGGTATATTATGAGGTACGTGCAAACTAAAGTTTGTATATAGTATTGTCTAATATCTTGAGTATTATAGCAAAACTCATGACTTCACAACATAGGTAAAACTAAATATTGATTTTCATAGAATGAAAACTCCCATGATCTTTACCATTACTAAAACACAATTATAGAATAGAAGAAAAAAAACACAAAGCAAAATAAAATCTAAAAAAAAGTTTTTATGCATCGAGATCAGGAATTCAATCTGAAAACCCTAGAGTAGTGCTCAATCAAATCCATTAATAAATGATCATATTTATCTTTCATTTATGCGAATCATAAATTTACCTAAATTCCTAGATTTTTTTTTGAAAAAGTAAAGAAATGTTCAATAAAAATAGGCTCACCAACATGTTTTATAGTATTTTTATTATGTCAACCTAATAAGTTTGAAACTATTGAATAAATTAGATTAATAAAGATATAAAATTTATAATTAATTTTGATTGTAACTTTATAAATATAGAAATACATTATTTTTGGAAAATACTAAGAAGAATATGTAGGTGGTATTTATGGATTATATAACACCTCAATTTTGAACACTTGGAAAACTTAAACCTTGGTTGTTCCTCTTAGTTTTGCACCTTTCTCACTTTTGCAAGTCTTGTATCTACTATATCTTATGCCCCTTGGCATATCTCTTAGTCTAATCAATTTTATGTTGATGAATTAGACCTTTTATTTTACCCAAAATGTTTGAAATATACTTATCTCCCATGTATTCAATTTTTGATGCTATACCTACATTCCTACTAAAACCTAGACACTAAAATATGGGATAGACACCTATGTCAATACTAGTGTCCTACCTTGATGCAAGTGTCTAGTTCCCTAAAGTCATATATTTTGTGAATAAAACATATCCTAATGGTTAGCCTAAATGATTTAATGTGAGTTACATATCCAAAGGGATTGATATAAATACAAGATAACTCATATTTCATTCTTCACCTATAAAAGACCAAAAGATACCAAGACAACTTATCAAAGTACTATATCAAGCATTAAATTGATCAAAGCTTCCCTATTTTATGCTATTTCTATATCAATTATAGGGAAAACATATCTATAGGTCTAAAGTATTGAAGGATTAGCCCAAAAACTATATTAACCATATTACAAGTTAGTTCATTATTGTACTTCCCCCCCCCCCCCCACCACATATTGCATGGTTAAAACACAATCTTTCATGTAGGGGATCAAGGCATCAGTCTAAGGCCCTATTCAAAATATTGGCTATGTAGGCAATTCTCACTAACAGAGGGGGAACTAGGGTTGGCTCAACACTATGTGCCCACTAACCCATTTTTTCTAAGGTCATCATAAAGATGAAGATCTAGGATTTTGATATTTCATGTTGAGAGAAAGCCCTTGACCAAGATTTTAATGCATTAAAGTGAAGGAGAATATAAATTCAAAATCATCTAAGTGGTTGCATCCTTTTATAAAAGATATTCTATATAAAACACTTACGCCATACCTAGATAGTAGCATTGATTCAACTACCCCAGGTTAATGAAATTGTCTAGAGCTCTAGAAGTACTCAATCTAGAATTTGATGACTATTCTTGAATCATCTTCTAATATGCTTTCTATCTATTCTAGACCCAAAATTATGTTAGCATCATAAATAGCTAAGTATATTACTTATTTATCATTTCCATACATATTTTAGTTGTACTTTTGATATTTAACCTATTCTTACTTTCATAATTGCAACATATATTATATATGAGTTTAGAACCCAATTGGCATGTTTTAGATATGATTATCACCCTTGTGTATTGTCATTTATGTATACCCATTTAATTTATATATAACCCCAGTCTAGAACCTTTTTAGCATTAAATATTTTATGAACTCGATCTTTAAACATCAAACCCTAAGAAATTAGGTTTTTCTAATTTCTCTATTATTTTGATTATTGTACTTTGTTGCAAGTTCAAAAAAATTTATTTGTGAAGCAATGGAAAATGTTTATTCCAAAAATCATTTTCAAATGGAAGATAAAGAAACATTGATTACTCATCTTAATAATAAAAGAGCTTTATAGATGTATTTTTTAATTTTTCAAGGGATGAAATAATTAAATAATATAAAACTAAAGATTTCTCTCCTAGTGATGGTGAATCCTTAGAAGGTAATGTAACTAATTCTATACCTATCAATCCTGATAAATCCAGTAGAGGCATAGATATGTCTTCAAACCTTTATTTCCTAAAACTATTATTGTTACATCTACCACTGGGCTAACAAATATTTCAACACAAATATTAGTTTTAATTCTTATTACTACTCAAACCATGTTTACATGCCCCTTTATGGATACTCAACTTAATAATATAAACCCCAATGGGTCTACATTTCAAACATTTCTTGAATGAATCTATAAAAAATTTGGCGTACAAGGTTACAAACATTGAATATAATACTTTAAATTGCCCTCATGTTACTAATTTATAATATGTGTTGAATAACCCTATTGCACTTTAATAATCTTTGCACGATTTTCACATTGGTTTTGTTGCACCTAATATTTTATTTTATGACTGCAAAGGTGATCCTAAATATCACCTTTGATCCTATTATGAAGCATGCCTTGACTATACCTCTAATGATAAACTTTTGACTGAGTTATTTACAAGAAGCCTCATGGGATTTTATTTGATTTGGTTCTATGGCTAACATCTATTATTTTTTATAGCATCCAAACCTCTTATAGATCCATTTTAGCACACTTTTCCATTAATATGTAAAAATAAATTTCATGTACTTAAATTACCAAAATCAAACAAGGAACCAATGTACCTATCAATGAATATGTCTTGAGATATAATAAAATGCTAGCTAAAATCACCAATCCTATGGTAGATAAGGAGTTTCAAGATATATTCATGAAAATTTTGCTTTTTATTTTACATCAATCCATTATTTTTAATAAGGTTAAATATTTTTATGACTTCTACCATGTTGTATGCAACCATGAAAGGGAGATTATTACATTAAATAAACTCAAGTGTCTAGAAAAAAACCATCTACATCTCTATCTAGTACTAAATTTATAATCAAAATAAGTTATAAGGTAAAACATTCTAAGGCTAAAAAGGAAACAACCACCTTAGTTAATGTAGTTTTACAACAACTAAATTGACTTGTCTTATCTAATAAACTAAAGAGATAGTTCTCCTATTTACCTGAGTCCCAACTTCATTACTACTATGGTTATTAGAGTGTCAATTTTTATCTCTCCCTCATCATATCAAAATCAATATGATTCAAACTCTATGCAAATGATATGATGTGGATGCTTATTATGATTATCATCAGTGTCCAAGAAATTCTTGCAAATAGATGTTTTATCTTGAAGAAAAAATCCAAGATTTTATCAATGACCAAAAACTTACATTTGAGGATCTTGTAAAATAATTAGGTTCACAACCTAATGATCACCAAAAAAATTAAAATATTTACCAATACTTTGAAAAACCATTATATGAAGGAGCCAAAGATACAAATGGCATGTAATACACATCTTCCTCCATCTCATTATGGGTACCCATTACATGGGACTATTTAATTATACATGACATATACTTCCTATGGTTTAGAGACATTCTCTTTTTTTTAATGATAATGAGATCAAAGATGATGACTCTGCTCTTCATTATTTATTAATTTGAGCATACCTGGATAAACACCCCATAGGTATTGTTATGATTGATAATGGTTAAAGAGATAATGTTTTCACCATGACATTACTTACACACTCTAGTTATACTCATCATGATTTACATCCTTATACTAGATCATCTAGAAAATTTTATGGGACCTTCTAGAAGGTTCTCAGTGAGATTGACCTATATTTACAAGTTACTCCTACACATTTGGTTACTACCTTTTCAGTTATACCTTCCATGGCCATGTTTGATATTTTATTGGGAAGACCTTAAATCTATACACTTTAAGAAGTACCTTCTATAATGCATGGGTGTGTACAATAAATTCATTATAATTAGGTAGTTAAAATTTATAGAATTCAATGAGCATCCTCTTGAATAAGAGAAACTTATACCCAAATAATTAATTACCAATCGTACTAAGGATAAATCACCACAAAACCCTAAGTAATAGGTAATCACCTTTACTAGGTGGTCAATACTTGAGACACCATTACATAAAAGAAATATAGTGGATTCCATGGAATCCCCATCTACTATGCAACATGCTCAGATATCCAAAAAACATACACATATTCATATTATAGTTATTCTAAAAAAATAAAAAAGAATTAAATGATGGGTTTCACGTACCCCTACACTTATTATTACTACTACTATTTCACTGCCATAGATTCATATTTTACATATATAGAGCATCACTGGTACTACAATGATAGAGATTGAAACTATACATACTCCTAGGTAGTGCCACAATATCATTACACTAGGTTCATAGTGGGGAGATATATATGACCATATACAAGATGGAATAATAGGATGATATTTACTCTTCAAATATTCCCAAAAACACAAAAAAATTACCTACATGTTTTATTAGCTTCTTGACATCTATATGTTAGTTCCATGTTGATGGATGGCATATTTGGTTACTCATACACACACACACATGTGTGTCACACTTATATTTGAGTATGATATATAAATACATGAATACATAATCTATTCCTATTTTGTATATTGGTCTTTCCCTCTACCCATGTCATGTGCACATTGGGGTCATTCGCTTCTTTGATATCAGTACTCATAAATTATATAATTATATGGTATCTTCATTATCATGTCTGAGCTTACATAGGTACATACACATGCCTTTAAAAATAATTACATCTTACATAAGGTATTTTATATGCTATGCACTTGACATTTTTTGCTAACACATTTGATCCATGGGATACTATGACATGTTTATGCTAGTTTCTTATGTTTTCATTTTTGCACTTTATTGAGTGTTTTTCCTTGCCATTATATTTTTGTTTGATAATTTTAATATGATCCTTTGTTTATGTCCCTCTTGCATATGTATGTTTTATTTGACATTCACATATGTAATTATATATTGTATGGACATTTGTATATGACATTCTTGATTTTATAGACATTTGACTAAGTCACGTCCCTTTGATTATGTTGCATTTTAACATGCCCCTTTTTTGAGGTTTCCTTGGATCATTTTATTTTGACTTGAATTTGATTACTCTTCTGTGTGTGTATTTATTTAATTATTGATCTTGTATTGTTACTATTTAGATGTTACCATTATCCTTATCATGCATATTAGGCCTTCATGTGATCACATTAGTTTTATTTTATTTAATGTTATATCTACCTAGACATATTCCTTATATATGATATAGGGTTACATTCATGAAAAATGTAGTTGTATTATCCTTTTGAGGTGAGGTAACTACTAGTTCGTATCTTTCCCTCACCTCAAAGTGGGGCATATTTGGTGGGGGCATGTCCTAGAGGAATGTTCTCTATACTTGACACAATTTTTAGATTCTAATGGGGCATGTTTTAGAAGTGAATTCTCCACACTTATTTAGTATTCAACATCTCCATATTACATTAGATGAATGTTTTGGAAACATGTTCTCAACATTATTACGTATATTAGTAATTAAATTTATCCATATATACCAAGGGAATAATGTAGAAGCATGTTCTCCAAGCCTATTTAGTATTAAGTATCTCTAGATTATAGTGTAGGCATCTTTTAGAAACATGTTCTCAAAATTGGTACTTATATCAATTTTTAGATTTCTCCATATATAGTGGGGGCATGATTTTGAAACATTTTCTCCATACTTACATAATTTATGAATTTGCTAAAGTACATAGTTATATGATTTAGATTTATAGTTGTGGTTGAATTCTATACATTGGTACCATTATTATACACAATTTTAGTATGAGACAAATCTAAGGTGCATATGCTATGGAATTTACGGATAATATTAAAAAATCCAAAAATTTTTAAATTTAAAAATTATTTTATGGACTATTATCACATCATAGTGTTTTATGTACTGAAATCCTAGTCAAAATTTTGTAGATGTTATTGAGTTAATCTACTGCATTAGTTAGCTCACTTTTATGTATGGTTGAGGTGATTAAATAATTCAATCATTCCAAGTTTTTAGGTTGGAATTAATTTTATCTTCCATCCTCACCAGGTTGTAAGTATCATTAGGTTGCATAATTGAGATAATCTCAACTACCATTTTGCATCTCGATTTCTCACTAAGCAAACTTACTTGATTAAGTGTAGATATTTATAGTTGGTGATTTGATTTGGTTATTATTAACTAATATATGATTTATACACTATTATGGGATAGTTGAATATTTTTTTAGATAGATGATTGCATTGATATGAGTTAGTTGTAGTGTACATTCTTACATTATAATCATGTTGATTTGTTATTTTAATAGTATTTTATGATGTATATATGTCACAATGTATGGCCTAACTACTTGTCATGAGTTGGACGTAGGAGAGATTCATCCCTTAGAGCATGATAGAGGGAGAGCATCATCAAAGAGGGTTATGTAGATGGAAATGTTGGGGGATGACTGAGGAATGACTAAAACCTTGCACATACCACATTAAATATTATATTAGATGCATAGTAGAATTGTTAATGTTAGTATGTTTATGATGATTATATGTATTTAGATAATTAATTATGCATACTAATTATGTGTTAGCTTAGTTTAATGATTATGTGGAATTAATATTTTGTGATTGTGTTTATCTCACAATAATGTGCTCATGGCTATTAATATTTTTAGAAATATACATTTGTTTAAATAGATTAATTTCAAATTTAATGATTAATGAGTTAATCATTAATATTAAGTCATGATGATTATAACTAACAAATATATGGATTTTTATAATTATAAATAAAAATGAATAAAAACAACTACATTATATTATTGTTATAAAATAAAGGAAGAAAAAAAATGGAATAAGTCAAGTTAGAAGGAATGTATAAATTTATAAAAAATAAAAAAATATAATAAAAACAAAAAAAATCATTGAACAAAATAAATAAATAAAAATAAGAAGGCAAATTTAAAAAAAATAAATTACCATAATATTAAAAGAAGAAAGGAATGGAGTGAAACACAATAGAGAAAGGAGCAGAGAAAGAAAAGAAGAAAAGAGGAAGGAAAGAGGAAGGAAAGAGGAAAGAGAGAGGAAGGAAAGAGGAGAAGGCAACGTGGGTTGAAGAAAAGAAAGGAGTAGAGAAAAAGGGAGTTTTATCAAATTTTAGGTGGAATGTTTTTTAGAGATAGGTGCTAATCTTATGAAGTCTAAAAATTTACTGTGTTCTGAATATTATCATTTATTATATTGTATAACTTATAAATATACCAATCTAGAAAAGTATAAATCCAATTTACCAGTGTATGTTAAAAATAAAAATAATGAAAATGAACTAGACTTTACACCTAAATGAAACAACTCCATACACTTGTTTTGATGTTCATTTCTATTACTGGTGATGATGTTTAATAGGTGTTTAAACTTTGGTAAATGCCTAGTCAAGATTAGACTATATCAGACTACTTATATATGTGGTAGTGCCTATTTATATATATTGAACTAAATAATTATGTATATCGAACTATTTATATATGTGGTAACACCTATTTATATTTATTGAACTATATAACTATATGTATCTAACTATTTATATATATTGAACTAAATATACATGATTATCTACTAAACTATATATCGATGTATATCAAGATGTATATACATGGAGATCCACTAAACCATTTATCTAGAAAATATGGTGATATGGTTATGTCAAAATTTTTACCAAGGTATAGATAATGAAATATATATTTAGTGAATTTCATAAGGTTTATACAATAATAAACTACCTAAAATATATACAATGATTTGAGTAGATAATATTGGTGTTGTCTTATATAGTGTGTATTTACTAAGTTACATAGTGATATCATATAAATACAATTCCATATATCTCTAAAAATATATCGGATAGGTATATAATCAACACCTTTGTTATTTGAAAATAATGCTCTATCAAAACTTAGATGAGGTTAATTTTTTTCTATTTATATTCCAATTAGATTATTAAAACCATATATACTACACTTTAATATTTTGTTCTATTAATATTCCAATATGGATTGTTCTATTAATATTTTGTCATACATACACAAATGCTAACTCTTTAATGAGAGAAATTATATATACAGGGTATATTAATGTTGATCAGCCTTATTCTAGTAATGAGACCAAGTTTTATATTATGCTTCATACAATGTGGTATCCAAAATTTGGACATTAATATTATTATACATATTATTATTCTATATGTTTCCACCCCTTACATACATTCCTATCAAGGCATTAATAAATAAAACACCCATATAACAACCATTGACTTAGTTGGTGATTTGGAGAAAAAATATATACAATTTTGACTAGTCTTTCAAATATATTATTTTATAAAATATGATTAGCAAATGATATAATAATCAAACTCTCTATAATATAATATCATATCACAAACTATCTACTCTAATAAAATTTATATTTTCTATGATATAGGTAGAGTCTATACGTATATGATATATTTTAACTATATTCTAATTGTGTATCTTATATGATATCTTAATGTTTAATCTCGATAATTGACAAGGTTTTGGTTAGTTTTTAAAATATAATTCAAGCAATCTAATTATTGAATGATCTCAAGTAATAGAATATATCATATTTAGTCAAATGTAAAAGTGTAGCTAGGTCTATAGGTATCTGATATATATGGTATTTAGTTTGACTATCGTGAGTAATTAAGGTATCCATAAAATCTACTAAATATTAAAAAATGAGTCTTATACCATATTTATTAAGATATCTTATCAGAACTGACACCATAGTAGTCATGAGATTTTTTTATGTTTTTGAGGTTATATCCTCCTATAGTTAATTCTAACATAGAAATGTTATAGCATGTATAATTAATTAGGATATATATAATTAAAAATATCATGATAATTATAACAATGTTAATATGAGTAAGGTAGGATTCTATAGCAGGGATCGATTCTAAGTTAATCATTTTAAATCAAAGTATGTACACTCTATTTATAGTATCCAACTATAAATATTTATGGTATATCATTATATTAAGTTGATAACTGAGTTTAGAGTTTGATGATGGATGTTACTCCATATATATATATATAGAATCTAACATATACATTTTTTTATGATTTAAAGGTGTTAATTTTCACATATTCTAAGTATCATAGTCTTTTATATAATATAAATTCTCTAATACACCAATGAGAATTAGACTGAGGATTGATGTAGGTACGAACAACTATTTTTATTCATGGATTGTAATATTTATATAACTTATATATAGTAATTATAGATATATTTAGATTTAATTATTCATATAAACATATGACATAAATTGGTGTATTGGGTCAGAAAATTATAACTACATGAATACATACTCTTTGAATGATAACTAGTTATTTGAACATTAGATTATGTTTACATTTATTTATGATTACTTTATTATGACTTGCTATTGAGATTGAGTAGAATGTACATGATAATGATGGACTATGATTGGCTGTCATATAATGTACTTTATTGTATCTACTTATAGTAATTATAAATATACAGTCTAATGTGTAAAATACCCAGATGGTATGAATTGTACTTGTATTGCTTATTAATACTAATGTGATGAATAATATAGTGGTAATTCATTTATACATTTGATGGTCTAAATTTGTGCATTTTGATTTATTTTATGTTTAGCATATTTTATGACTGATAGTAGGAAGTTATCTATATGAATCTATTGGTTATATTATGTTAACCAAATCTTTAATTGATGGTGTTGAGTAAGTAGTGAGACAGACTTCACTAGACTACTAACATCACCAATGCTAGATGAAGGTAATCTGATCAAGTGGTGTGCTAGAAATTGATTGATCCTATAAATCAGTGATAATTAAAAACTCTGGCTAAAGTAATCTTAGACATTATCATTTCATATGTATGATTTACAAGTTTGTGCAATATCATGTTAGAATGTATTTATTTATGATACACTACATGTTCTTATAAATCATATAACACATGGGCTCTAGCTTGTCTCTCTATATTTTCGCACTATCAATATCTATTCATCTATGAAGGGATGACCATTCCTTGATGAGGGATTATGTATGGGATCAATGGTTCATGGTTATTATGGAAAAGTTCTCACATGATACGCTCCCTCCCCACAACAATAATTTTTTAGAGATAACACTTAAGATTGCCATATATACTAGAGTTCAGGGAATTCATGCTCTATGAAGCTTTGTATCTTGTATATTGTATTGTAATTATTATTAAAAAATTATACCTAATGAGATGTAATTATGTAATTATTGTACCATGACAATAGTGGCTACATGTTTATATCAACGATAGTTGGATATCTATAATTATTTTCTATATTCAATTATGATGTGTTTCATATGATGGTAGTGATTGATGATGGTTAAATGTCACCTATGTATTTTATAATTATCATACTTAGAGTATTTTATCTAGATTACTAATTATATTTTCATGGTATAATATAATTAAATAATATGTTATTTAAAATTAAAAAGATTCATATATTTATAAGTAGATCCTAGTGGTGATGTTACATGTGATATCAAAGCTACATCTCAAAATCCAAGACCCAATCAATCCACTAATGTTTTCATATTCTTATATTATATAAAAGATAATGGTGAAACCTAGAGTATCTAGATATAATCCTTCAAATGTCAATGATAGTAACCCTCCATTTAATCCTAATCAATGTGTTATTGAGCAAGCAACAAAGTTGAATCAGATTGTTATAGCCATGAGTGAGACTAGGGACCAAATTACAACCTTAGAGTAGGAAGTTCATTATGATGAAGAGGAAGAAAATTTGGATGAACTTGAAGAACATATTATTGAGTATTAAAACCCTCAGGATGTGAGAGCACATGTAGATGTAGAGTTGGCTAGAGATATGAAAAAGGTGAATCCACCTAAGTTTGATGGAACTATTTTTAGTGATGGAGCTAAATAATAGTTGAATAAGATGGAGATGTATTTTTATATTCAAAACTACTCTTAGGTCACCAAATTATTTTGGGGAGATTACCTATTGGATTGTGAAGAAGCTACATGGTGGGCCAATAAGAAGTTAAAAATAAATCTTAACTCTACCACCATTACTTGGGAGTAGTTTATGACATTATTCAAATCATGATGGATTCTAAAGTTATACTTTGATCATAATCTCATAAATTTTTAAAAACTAATGTAGGGAGACTTAGTGGTGAATTAGTAATAGGAAAAGTTCACCAAACATTTTAAATATGTACGTCAATAATAGGAAAATGAGGGGTTCAAAATCAATAAGTTTATCATGGGATTAGAACCCCAAATTGGTAAAGAGGTGGACATTCATGGACATTATAACAATGACTAGGTCTTTGAGAATTTAGTCAAAGAGGAAAAAATGTTGAAGTTTCTTAAACAGGGTAGGGACAAGATTAAGAAAAAGTTTATAAGTTATAAATTAACATTCAAAAATAAGAAATAGAGCATAGGAGTGGAGATTCCAATAAGTAGTTTAAAAGTCAGAATGCAAAACTCAATAATGGTTCAGATAACAAGAAACTAACAAGCTAATAGAAAAAGACCCCCTGGAGGTTATTTCATTTTTAAAGGTGACCCTTATACTCATGAGTGTACTTCAGGCATTTCAAAGAGAAAATTTTATACTCCTCAATAAAAAAATTTTCAGCAGTGTATGCATGTGGCAGTTGATAGTCGGTAAGCCAAATTCCATGTTTCATACATAGAATTATCAAGTATTTTATTTGAACATCTAATTTCTATTTTGATACATACAAGGGATAAAAATGTAGTATATCTCTTAACATGCTTAATAGTTTATCTATAAGAGCTAGATTAATGGGAAATACATGGTTAGTAAAATATGAGAATGATTCCAAAGTCATGATTGATAAGTGTTTAGTCAAAGTAGAGATTAGGTTATCTAAATTCACAATAATAGTGGATCTGTATGTTGCACCACTAGGGTCACATGATGTGATAATAGGAGTAAACTGGATTGAAAAGCATAAGGCCAAGGTTGACTACTACATGAAGAAGGTTAGGTGTTTAGATAATTTTTGAAATTAGACACAAATTTAGGGTGGAAAAAAGGAGTTGAGGCTTAGGTAGATTTATGCAATACAAATTGAAAAGGCTCAAGGAAAAGGATGCCAGGAATTTATCATCAAGATAAATTAGATGGAAGAATATAAGGTACCATCTCTCAAATATTATTATTCTTTATATGAATTTTCATGATGTGTTTCTACAAGAATTACCATGATTGCCTTCTAGACATGATTTTGATTTCTCTATTGATATCATGCCTAGATTGAAACCACTGTCTAAGGAACCTTACAAGATGAAAACCATTGAAATGGTTGAATTGAAGGCTCAACTCTAAGAATTATTGTTAATGTTGTTGATCAGGCTAACTGTGTTTGTATGGGATACACCAGTTATCTTTGTCAATAAGAAGGATAGTAATCTTTGAATTTGTATAGACTATATAATTTTGAATAAGATAACCATAAAAAATTTATCCAATACCTCGTATAGATGATATTTTTGATCAAATATATGGATCAATGGTATTTTATAAGATTAACTTTAGAGGAGGATACCATCAACTAAGGATAAGAAATGAGGATATTTTGAAGACACAATTTAGAACTTGTTATGGGCACTATGAGTTCACAGTGCTACCATTTGGGTTGAAAAATGCTCCAGTGGGATTCATAAATCTCATGAATAGTGTGTTTATAGATTAACTAGATCACTTTGTTTTGGTTTTTATTGACGACATTCATATATACTCTAATAACGAAGAGGAACATCTTCAACATTTAGAACTAGTTTTGCAATGGTTATGAAAATAGAAATTATATGGAAAATTATCTAAGTGTACATTTTTATAATAGAGAATGTAATACCTGGGACATATTATCTCTAAAAATGGTATCTTAGTATATCCAACAAAGATAAGAGCCATTATGGAACATCTAACACCAAAGAATGTGGAGGAGTTTCATGGTATTAGCATGTTATTATAGGAAATTCATTCTAAATTTTTCTAAGATAGCTAATTTGATTACCTTTGTACAACATAAGAACTAATGTTTTATTTGGTTAGATGAGTGTGAAGTATATTTTTAAGAATTGAAAATAAGGCTTACTTTAAAACTAGTATTAAGAGTTCTTAACCCCAATGGTCAACTTTTAGTGATCATAGATATGTTTGAAAATGCACTAGGAGGAGTCCTTATGCAAGATTGTGTAGTAGTAGCTTATGAATTAAGGAAGATAAAGCCTTATGAGGTGAAATATGCCCCTCATGATTTGAAACTTATAATAATTAGGTGTACTTTACATGTTTGGGGGCATCATTTATTGGGAAAATCATTTTAGTTCAAGACTAACAACTTGGGACTCAAGTACATCTTCACCCAACCAAATCTAAATGCTCATCAGAGATGTTGGCTAGATTTCTTGTATGATTATTATTTTGATATTAAATATGTTAAAGGTAAGGAAAATAGAGTAGTTAACTCCCTTAGTCATAGAAGGTATATAGTAGCAATGGATACTATCATGATTACTTTTCAAGGATTGTGTGATTAAATTCTTTCTAGGAGATGAATTATATGATTAGGTTAGGAAATAATTATCAAAGAATGATCAAAGTCCTAGATATAAAGGATTTAGATTAGATAATAATGGTCTTTCGTGTTATAATGCAAGGATGTATGTGCTAGATCAAGAAAATTTGAGGAACATAGTGATAAAAGAACTACATAATGCCCCATATTTAGGATATTCAGGAGTAACCAAGCTCATGGAAGAGATCAGACCACTTTATTTATGGAAGGAAATCAAGAAAGATGTGGTGGACTTTATGTCATGTTTTTTGGTATGTTAGCGAATGAAAGATGATCATGTGCATCTAGATGGTTTGTTATAATGGAATGTAATTGGCACATGATTATTATTGAATTTCTCTAAGGTTTACAATTGTCAAAAAATTAAAATGATATTATCTTGGTTTTATTTTATAAGCTAACCAAGGTATCTCATTTTATACTAGGTAATTTGATAGATGATGAACATACTCTTGATAAGACATTTGTAAAGGAAGTGTATCAGTTACATGGATTTCTAGAGAAGATAATTTTAGATCATGATCCAAAGATGACTTCTAGATTTTGAGTAATCTAAATTCAACTTTGGGTATGGAATTAAACTTCAGCACTGCATATCACCTAGAGATTGAAGGTAGGACTGAGTGAGTTCATCAGATGTTAGAGGATATTATTCATATGTATTACATAGATCAATAGTACAAGTGGGAATACTATCTTTCATTGGTAGAGTTATTATAATAACTCATAGTAATCAGATTTAAACATGGCACCATTTGAAGCACTATATGGAAGAAGGTGTTTAACACCAATCATTTAGGACAGGTTGAAGGAGAGGGTAGTCTTTTGACATGAGATGCTTTCAAAAGTGGAAGATCAAATTATATTAATTAGGTAGATATTAGATTGGAACAATTATAGGAATAAGAGTTATGTTGATCTCAAGAAAACATATAGGTAGTTTTTAGTAGGTGATAAAGTGCTCTTATGGGTTAAGCCAAAGAAAAGCTTGATTAAATTTGGGAAGTCAGTGAAACTTTGATCGAGATATGTGGGACCCTCTGAGGTGTTATAAATAGTAAATCTTATAGTGTATAGGCTTGAATTACCACTATCCCTAGCTCTATTACATAATGTCTTCCATTTTTCTTATCCCAAACAGTATATAATTGATCCCACACATGTGTTGGATTTGAATGCTTTATAGTTTTTGGATCCTACAATAGTTATGGTAGAACCAATCAGACTAATTGACACTCATAAAATTTATTTGCATAATATAGATATGTCATAATTTAAGGTCTTGTGGGACCAATAATTTGATGATAGTGCTACTTAGGGGAACTATGATGAGTTATACATGTGATTTCCACATTTATTTACTTGATTTGGTACTTCATTCTATGTTAATTTTATGCTAAATAATGATTTTAATTAAGATCTTATATTTGAATAAGTGTCATCGAGAAGATGACCAAATTTTAGGGGGAAGGATGTTACTTCCTGATTCCTTGCTAAACAAACTTACTTGATTATCCATGGATATATATAGTTAGTGATTTGATTTAGTTATTATTAATTAAGCTATGAGTTATACATTATTATGGGACACTTGAATATTTCTTTAATTACATGATTGGATTTTTATGAGTTAGTTTTATTATATATTCTTATTTTATGATCACCTTAATTTGTTATTTTAATAGTATTTTATGATATATACATGTCACAATGTATTGGCTAAATACCTGTTTGTCATGAGTGGAATGCATGAGAGATTCATCCATTAGGGCATGATGAAGGGAGAGTGTCATAAGAGAGGGTGATATAGATTTAGATGTTGGAGGATGATATAGGAATGGTTAGAATCCTACACACACTACATTAAATAGTACATATTATATGCATAGTAGAATTGTTAATGTTAGTAAATTTATGATGATTATCTATATTTAGATAATTTATTATGCATACTAATTATGTGTTATCTTAGTTTAATTATTATGTGGAATTAATCTTATGTGATTATGTTTATGTCATGGTAATTTACTCATGACTATTAACATTTTAATAAATATAAATTTGTGTAAATAGAGTAATTTCAAATTTAATAATTGATGATTTAATCACTAATATTAAGTTGTGATGATTATAATTAGCAAATATATTGATTTTTATAATTAGAAATAAAAAGGAATAAAAACAATTGTATTCTATTATTCTTAGAAAATAAAGGAAGAAAAATAAAAAAAACAAATTGGAATAGGATGAGTTACAAGGAAAATATAAATTTAGGAAAAAGGAAAAAAAATAAAAATAAAAAAATAAAATTAAATCATTGAACAAATGTAAAAATAAAATAAAATAAGAAGGTATCTTTAAAAAAAAGAAAGTGCCATACTCTTAAAATAAGAAAGGAATGGAGTGAAACACAATAGACAAAGGAACAAAGAAATAAAAGAAGAAAAGAGGAACAAAGGAGGGGAAGACAATGTGGGTTGGAGAAAAGAAAGGAGTAGAGAAAAAGAGAGTTTTCTCAGATTCTAGGTGGAAGAATTTTGAGAGGTAGGCACTAATCTTATAAAGTCTAAAAATTTACTATGTTAAGAATTATTTCATTGCTTATATTGTATAACTCAAAAATATAACAATATATAAAAGTATAAATCCTATTTTCTAGTGTATGTTAAATATAAAAATAATAAAATACAAGCAGACTTTACACCTAAATGAAACACCTACATACAATTATTCTACTATTCATTTCTATTATTAGCGATGATGTTTACTAAGCATTTAAACTTTGGTAAATCCCAGTCAATCTTAGATTATATCAATCTACTTATATATGTGGTAGTTCTTATTTATATATATTGAACTATATATTATATATATCATTCTATTTACATATGTGGTAGTGAGCCTATTTATATACATTACATTATATAACTATGTGTATCAAACTATTTATATATATTGATAATTATATACATGATGATGTTCTAAACTATATATCTATGTATATTGAGCTATATATATATATATATATATATATATATATATATATATATATATATATGTATATATATATATATGTATATATATATGTATATATATATATATATGTATATATATATGTATATTGAGCTATATATATATATATATATATATATATATATATATATATATATATGGCAATCTGCTAAACCATATATTTAGAGAATATGGTGATTTGGTT
>JARHVA010001963.1:470000-485000 GCA_037957365.1 Torreya grandis | reverse complement strand
ATGCTTATGCCTAAGGTGATGAATGTTGGTTCATTGTTTATTTTGTATTTTTGATTGATTTGCATGCGAAGAACTAAGCCTCCATGGTTTTTAGGGTATTTGATGATCATAAGTAAAAAAGAGTGGAATTAACATGGTAGGATGGACATGACCTCAACATGCCATGTGTTGAGTGTTTCCTAATTCTAATATCTTGGAATGGGATTAAACCAATATATTTATCCCAATTTAAGCATAGGTGAAGTAAAACTAAATGGCAGTATGATTTACTATTTGAGTTCATTGATTATGACTTAAGACTATAAATTTGAGTAATTTGAACCCTGGTTTATTGTAGATGGTGTATGTAGAAGTAGGGTAGAATAGGGATCAATGACTTTGTTTACATAACTATTTATAAGTTTGTTTATGAGTATTTAAATATAATTTCTATCTAGTGGATAAGTGATTAAAAGTGGTTTACATATACCATTCTAGTTTTTATCAAGATGTGAAATAGGTGTAGGCCAACTTTATGAGTGCTTTTAAGAATGTAATGATGTCTATTTCTAGAGTAAGGAAAAAAATGAGAGTAACATGGTCCCTAGATCACTAGTTTATGTTTAAAGGGCCACACTAATGTCTAAGTGGAATAAGCTAGTGAATAAGGGGCCTGGGTGCCTATGGGATGGCTTAATGCTACTTTTGGTGTATCTCAGAATATGTTAGACTCCCATAAATGTTAGAAAAATAATCAAGAGAGGCCCTAAGATAGGTTTAGGGCTAAGCTTGGATAAGGTGATCTGAAGTGATACTCATTGCATTTAAATGACATTTTAGATGACTACATTCCTTGGCCCCCTTTTAGAAAAATGACAACGATAAATAAAAATAAACATACCTAGGATCAAATAATAGGTATAACCTATGAATATAGGTTTGAGTTTATGAAGCATGCTCCATTTTGTATCCTAAAAATGAAAAATGAAGGAATCAAGGCTTAATTTAGAAAAACTAAAAACAAAGATAAAATTGATGAGAGAGAGAGAGAGAGAGAGAGAGAGAGAGAGAGAGAGAGAGAGAGAGAGAGAGAGAGAGAGAGAGAGAGAGAGAGAGAGAGAGAGAGAGAGAGAGAGAGAGAGAGAGAGAGAGAGAGAGAGAGAGAGAGAGAGAGAGAGAGAGAGAGAGAGAGAGAGGAAATGAATGAATACACCTCATTGGGTACAAGAATCAATGCTAAAGCTTAGTGATATCTTGTATGTGTATATAGTGATAAAATGGTGAATAAATTTCATTTAACTAATGGATTTATTAATCCTCTTGTGTGAGTGGTTCAAGAAATCAAGATAACCTTATCTCTAGTATTTTCACCCCCACTTGGTAATCTATGAATATCTTGGATTAGAATGATGGTTTATCTATCGCTCCTAAGTAAGTGGATCAAGAACTTAAGTAGGATACGATTCCATCATTGCATATCCATGTGTAATAAATAAATATATGATTTAAAATGTGCAATGTAACTTAAGCTATGTGATATATCTAAAACTATGTAGGTTGGATTTGGGGACACTTAGAAATTTTAAAATTAAAAGTAGCTTAGAGCCATTCAAACACTTGAGTATGTTTCTTAGGGACTATATAGTAATGCCAACCACTACAAATAAAATAAGGGATCAATATAGCTTAAAACTAGCACAAAAAGTGACTAGAGTAATAATGTGGAGAATGACATGGAACTGCCATTCCATCTTAGACATTGGTGTCAAACTAAACATATGGGAATAATGTGCCACACACATGACCCAAAATTTAATACATGTGCAATGTATTTTTGAATGAGTCATAACAATCTTTGTTTGAGTATCTAGAACTAAAATGAGAGTGATCATACCATACATGATGCCCCAAATCTGAGAAAACCTATGTAATTATACATATAACTGAAAATAAATTGAGCATATATGACAATCTATGACTAAAATTGTGCAAACATAAATTGTATCTATTGTACCTTTATATAAATTATATAATATATTGTTTATATGTATACTAGATATTAGTGAAATTCCTTTAACAATAATGCACTGTAATAGTGTCCTCAATGTCATCTTATTGACCAACTATGTTGTTTCTATACAAAATTGAGGCTGATTTGTATGTGACTATTTTCACTACGTTTTACTAAACCTAATATCTATAATATATGTTTACATGTTTATAACTATGATTTAATGAATTAGGATGGCTCTATCTCTATGACAAACCCCTAGAAATGTCGCATGATTTAAGGGGAGTTTTTGATCCTATGCAATAACTATCCCCAAAATAAAAGGTATGCATTTTATGTGTTAGACTAAAAACATATGATATCTACATGATAAACCATTATAATGTGTATACATGACATCATAATGTAATATAATTCACATGGTTGTTAATATAAATAGAATAATGTAAGCATGTATATGAATGTCAAATCTATGTATAATCTAATAAACTACCTAGGGGATGGGGAACGATATCCATCAAGGCACCCAAGGAGTAAAGGGAGATGCATGAGGTACCTCATGGTATCTACACTAAGTGTGCAATTAGTAAGAAAGAGACAAGTGTTATGGCCATGATGCATACATGAAAGCATAGATAAAAACATGAGGCATTAAAAGTAGACTAAGGGGCCACAATAAAAGGGTCATGGGCATGCTACTAAGTCTGAAAAATATAAAACATACAAGGATAGATGTACACATATGCATAAATCAAGAAAGGTTGGCTTAGATCTACATTAAATGACATGTTCAAAAGTCCACATACATAATCAAGAATACACACACAAAGGCATGGGCATATATCCAAAGCATACACATGATTAAATAAATTGGCATCAATCCAAATAAAAATGGCATATTCAAATTCTATAGAATATATGTAGACATAAAGAGACACAATAAAATATAAACTATTAAATCTAGGAATGAAAGTATGAATGAACATGTTGTACAAATTTGTGTAAGAGAAAAACTTTACATAAGCCGAGCCTATATTATTAGTAGTCAGTAAAATATATATCCTTTCTATATAATGATCAATATAAAGATATAATCAATGCTAAATCTATGATATGAATTATATAAAGATGTAACTTGGCAAACTACAAGCTTTGTATTACAATTCCCCCAATGGGCAAATGTATCAATGTTGAATCTATGTATCTTTGTATATCACACTAATGGGTAGATAGTAGCAAATATGGATATGTGTAGAGAACCTAAGTCTTGTAATAATATGAAAACACTCGAAGATAATAAGTGAATCATGTATGTATTTTAAAACCAACTAGACTAACATTGATAACATATGTAGTATCTTCGAAATATAAGGAATGTATACATGAAAATGCATACAATCTAATTTTTTTATTTTCTACATGTGTGTGTGTGTGTGTGTGTGTGTGTGTGTGTGTGTGTGTGTGTGTGTGTGTGTGTGTGTGTGTGTGTGTGTGTGTATGGAAATTCCATATTGTTTCTATGTTTTTTGAGTGTAAGATATGTACAATAAACATGAAAATGAAACTATATATAAGGAAAAAAGTAAGAGAAACTATATAAAAGCAATGTGTAAGTAAATGATGTTCTATACAAATGATATGTAGTGCCTCTACAAACCTAAGAGCACATCCATAGGATGTGGATAGTCAAATGGCATATCTGGTGGGAGGTCATTCAATCTCAGATAATGAATCTATCCAAACTCAAATAAATCATCATCATTATGATCATTATACCATGATGCAAGTATAAATATAGCCTTATCCTTAGTGTTAGTTTGGATTTTGTGAATCAGAATGGCATGCTACTCTACTATTTATGAAGTTTCCCATGTGGTCCCTAGGTAAACCACTTTGGACCTTGGGGTATCTATATTAAATATATGATTCTAATATATTATATCATGTAAAATACAAACTATGTGTCCTTCATAAATAAAATTCAATCATATCTCTATCTAATAAACTATGGCATACATTGCCTATAACATTGTATTGATAAGTGTAACCTATGCATAAGTGCTTGTTCTTGTGATGAAGAATAGTGTGTTGACCACCTTTAGGAGACATGAAATTTCTAGTATGATATGTCCTAATGAGGCTTGACAATGTACAACATGATGTATCTCAATATACTAATGTCTTATGTGTTGTAATAATGCCATTATACAAGTGTTGGGATAGAAATTATCATTTATAGAATTATAATAGATGTATTGGTCCTTGATGAATGCCTACATAGTCAAGGGATTATTATGTGAATGTTAATGTTAGAAATGAGTTTGTCATGGTGCCTATACTGGTGAAGGCAGAGGTTATGTAATATGGATAGTGCCTTGAGCCTTAAACATATTTAGTTTATGTTATAATGTTAACCAGGTATATGTATTATGTTTGGTAATCCTATGAAAATGATAAAAGGGTCTATCATCCTAGTGTGACAATTTCCTAGTAGATCTATGCCAAATTATGGGTAGTGCCATTAATCCTCTATCAAGTAATATCTATAAAATCTAGTATAGTTTGTTTGGTGTACTACTCGCCTAAATCCAAATAATTAGATCACTATTCATAGATGTAACCATATGTATTAATTGTATATAATAATTATCCTCTAAGTGCTAGTGAGTGTTTGGGCTTGAATCTATGGAGTTGTGAACATGTTTTGGTGGTTATGTAGGTAAAATTATGAATAAATTGTAGTAATATTTATATTCTCCAAGGCATACTAGTGTAAATTTCAACTAACATAAATAATAATTAATATTCATGGGTGCTATGTTTTCCTCTGTGGTTGTCTCAAAATTTGTATCTAAATTTTTGATGTAGACTTATTTTGAGTTAACTAGTAATGGTAATTGTGCTATGTTAATCTCATCAGTGACCATGGGTATGGATAATTATGTTTTAGGAGTATTGGTATCCATCATGTGTGATAGTAATGGTGTAATAGGATGATAATTCTCCCACATGGGTGGAGATAATGGTGCTATAAGAGGATCTAGAACCAGTGAGGGATTAATGGTTCTAGATTCTCTGATATCATATACATACATCTATTCCATAGGAATGATATGAGGTGGGGACTCTATGATAACATGAGGTTTTTGGTATCAAGATATAATTGAGGTATTAGGATCAATGACTTTGTAATATATAAATGGTTAGTTACAAACTAAAAAAGTGTACGAACTCCATGACATGTATCCATGGTCTCTTGAGTAATAAATTGTAATATAAATGATTAGACATCACCTACAACTATGTGGACAATTTTTTGGCCCAACTATGATATCCAATGTAATAGGACCCAATGCTTGTTAGGGAATGTCATAAAAACCATCAATGTTCTTATTTATCTTCTAAATGGATTCTATATCAAACCCCATAGTTTATAGATATGTGAGGTTTCATATGCTATGACCTAAACAACTATCAATTAGAACTAGTTTAATATTGGTCGTTATGATTTGTGGATGAATGAAGAGTGGTAGATTCTAATCGATAACTATTTTTGAGGGCAAATCCCCACTGCCAAGAGATATAACATCCTCAATGTACTTGATAATGTTAATGATATATGAAAAATAAGTTGGTTATGTAGCCTAAGGAAAATATATATGATTGAGTGTTTCATAAATAATATCTTAGAAGATGTTTTCCTTTAAAGTAACTCTAATATATAAATCTTGGCTGGTGTATTTCTCAGCATATCCACATATATCATATGCTCTATGATAATCCTTATGTCCCATTGTATTATTTTTGGGATGAAGAGGGATGGTGGGATTATATTGTTCCTATATATGCTGAGGAGGAATATGATTTCATCTTATAATATCTCAAACTGTATAATCTACTATTTTCTAAGGGAAAGTAGTAGAGGCAACATGAAATCAAAGGTAGTCAACTAGTCTAGGTGGAAGAGGAACAAAAGGAGTCCTCTGAGTTATATATCATCAAGTAGAAATTGGAGGTAACTCAAAATTGGTCATGCAATAATACTCTCCATACAATCTGAGCCTAAGAGTAGGTGTACTAATGTGTGAAGTGAGTTGAATTTTAATATGATCCATGAGAGAATGGACATACATGTGCATCATTATACAAATCTTAGGTAATAAGCATGCAAGATAAACAACCAAATTTTGTACTAAAAATTAGAAAATTACTTCCATCATCATATTCATGATGAAAGGTTGAAAACTAAAACTAAGTCAATTTTGGAAATAAAAAATGAAACCCTAATGGAACACTAGTGTTTTTAATCAATATGTTTGAGGGAAATTAGGTTTAGTAAATGATTTAGATATTAAAGAGATTATAAAATGTAAAACCCTAGTTTACTAAAGTTCTAGAATAATAAATCGAGGAACAAATATGCAATAATTATAACCACTAATTTGTATAATAATTGACCTTTTTGATTATTCCATAAATAACAAATAAACTAAAAGAGATGTACCTATCTAGAAAATGACTGAGATAGACAAATTGAAGGCTATAAATTTGTAAAAAGATAGTGTAAACTATTATGAATTGGAATTAAGAGTAAAGAAACCGATGGATATTAGTTTTATCCTAAAGTTAGTAATGCATTGTGCTAGTGTCCTTTGGGGCATGATAGTGTCTTTTTACAAGCACAGATAATGATCTTAAGCATTGAGTTGCACGTAGTTCTAAGACATCGATGAATTAGGGAATGCATGTTGGTTCTCTATCTATTCTATAATTTGGATTTATTTTCATATGAAACCCTAGGCCTTCATGTTTTTTAGGGTATTTATTGAGAACAATTAGAAAATAATGGAATTATAAGGGTAGGTTGGACATAATCACAACGCCCCATGGGTTGAGCATTACCTACATATCAATACCTTAAAAGGGTATCAATACTAATGTAGTTATCCCAATACAAGAGTTTATACAAGTGAAATTAAATACTAGTACGAGTGTCAATTTTAGTGTGTTGAGTGTGACTTGAGATTATAAATTTCAATACTCTGAGCTAGGGTTTGTTGTATATGTGTGTATGTAAAATTAGTACAAAATAGGGAGCAATGCCTTTGATTTACACAACTATTTCTGAGTTTGTTTATGAGTATCTACATCATATTTCCATCTAGTGGATAAGTAATTAAAAGTGGTCTATATATAAAATTATGTTACTTGTCAAGATGTGAAATAAGTCTAAGCTAACCTTAAGAGTGATTTGGGAAATGAAAACATATCAATTTGGAGAGTAAGGAAGAAAAGGATGGTAGCATGGTCCCTAGGTCACAAGAATGGTATATTAGTATCCAAAGGTCTATGTTAATGTGCAAGTGGCATAAAATGGTGAAAAAGGGACCTAGGTGGCTAGGGGATTGTTTAATGATGCTTTTGGTATATTTGGGAATATATTAGACTTGTATAAGATCTAGAAAGTGATCAAAAGAAGAACTAAGATATGGATAGGGTTAAGCTAGGATAATGTGGTCTCAAGAGACACTCATTTCACTAAACTAACATTTTAGATGCTTACACTTAGTTTTACTTTCTATTTTATCCTATTATTAATTTCATAAATTCAAGATACATTATATTTGAGTTTAGCACCCAATTGACATGTTGTAAATCTGATTATCACCCTTGTGCATTATCATTTATATATAACCCTTTAATTTTTAGTTAACCCAATATAAAATCATTTTAGGGTTAAAAAAGATAACATAGCTTATATTCTAATGTGATATTAGTATGAGATAAGATAACATCAAATAAAATGAATTAACACAAGTCTATGATTGCTTAGGTTTATGGACAGAGTTTATGTCCATATCTAGATAGGTCTGTGCACCCTAAAAAATAGTTTAGGCTAATCTTATCCATTGCATGTGTAATTTTACACATTGACTCTAAAAAAAATGTGACTATTTCACTGAGATTGCAATGATATTTCTATAGTTGAATAATCATGTGGACATATCTACAATACGAAAATATCTAAATCATAAAAAAGATTCCATAACAAATAAGTAGTGTTGAGTGAAATATATTGAACTATAATGACCTTGGTAATCATCTTTGACTAACCAAGAGCTATATTATACTTTAAATACTAAAAATATGCCTCAATGTATAATGTGTTTATCTTAGTAATTTTTATGTGTCAAATCATGAATGTAATTCTAGATTATTTTTCTCCTATTTCACCCTTGGCACATGCATAAAAATATTTATTCATCCTTTATAACTTATATATTTAGCTTGAAAATTATATATATATGAAATATGTATTATTTTTGTATCTATTGGTTGTCTAGAGTGTCATCCTTAGTTCCCTTGAGTAACTTTACTTTACTACATACTTTGATTTTGAATTAGGAAACCTACTATCATGAAAAAGTTTACTTAGTAAGAACCACTAAGAAAAATTAAATTCCACATTGAATTTTGACCCAAAAAAACTCATTAAATAATTCTTGGAAAAGTACTAATTTTATAAATAAGACCTATCTCAAAACAAACAAAAAGATAAAAGAAAGAAAATGGGGATGTCCTTGGAAATATTGATACCATGATAAAAGTGGAAACCTAAAAACATAAGTTACATAGGAAATAAAGAAGGAATAATTAAAAAAATGCACCAAGAGATACTTAATTCATCATCAATATTTTATATGTGAAAATTTTCATAAAGATATATTAAATATAGGTTTTTAGTAAATTTGAGTGCCTACACTTTCTATTGAATACCTTCCTTTTAATTGTCAACTAGAAATGGAGAAGGATCTCATGATGTATAATAAGGAGAGGACAATAAGAAGAGGAGTGATATTACATTGAGATAAAAGGTTAACTACCCAAATAATGGTAAATATTATTTAAAAGAGGAAGTTATTCAGACACTTCCTCATTCACAGAGCTTCAATATATTTTTCAAATGAAATGACTCTAATTGGGGATGCCTCATCCAAATTTTGGATTTAATATTTGATATTTGTTAGTTAATATATGTAATAAATTCATATAAGACATTTAACATAATTCATGTAAAAATCTTAGTTAAAAAGACACATAAGTAAACTATAGAGTTAGAGGATGACTCAGAGCTATCCAAACACTTTATGATTCACAATCTACTTTGACACAAACATCATGTTGATGAATTTTAGATAAAACTAAGACACACCTGCAACTAATCAAAATATCTCACAACATATGTTTTATGAGTAAAAATTACAAATGTGGCTCAATTTTGGATTCCATGTCAGTCAAGTTCTTCTATTTGGGTTATTTATGTACCTCTTGTTGCTAATGTAGATATAGTCCCCTAGAATAGGTAAAAGTATTTAATGGAAATAAGAGTTAGTAGTGAAAATGTAACCATTGAATTAATGAATCATAGTTACATTATTATTCCAAATGGTTTAAAGTTTTATTTATTGTTTTAAATGTATAAGAAGCATTATAAGAAGATAAAGCATTTTGTAGGCTTTGGAAAGTTGTGAATTATATATTTGTCCATGAAGACCACTTGATAGTAATAAATTATCAATTTAGAATTATATAGTGGAAAAGTTAGGAGTAAGCATCTCATTATACTTTATTTTTATCCAAATTAGATTGATTGAGGATAAACAATAGTGTTTGTGCATTTTATTATGTCAATTTTAATTTTAATTTATTTATAGACCATTTAATTTAGAACATATTATATATATATTTAATAAGCAAAATAGTGGATAATATTAAAAAATAAATCATGCATATATTATGAGTGTAAATGATCTATGTTGGTGATTTTTAATATGGAATATCCATGGATATTATATTTATGTTCTAAATTTTACATTTTTGACATCTTCATTCCAATTTGAAGGGTTTGATAAATTAGTTCCTATAGGACATCTTCCCCTAATATTTTATAGAGTGGTATACTTAACACATTATAAGAGGATAAAATTCAAAATTTTTAGAACTTGGTAAGAAAAAATAAAGAGTAGAAGAATGTGATTGTCCCTCAAATATCAAATTTTAATAGTAATATATTTACAATATCGTAAGGTCTTGGAAATATTTTTAGTAAGTTTTATATTTAAATGTTACATATGTGAAAGGTGGTATATATGTGTGGATATTTCAATATTATGATGAGATATTTAAAACAACTCAATAACCTGCATTCACTTGAATGACATAACATAAACCAACTAATAATATTTTATCCACCTCTATATTTAATTATTTATTTCATTAAGATTTTTTGGTTGCTAATTTAGTTGTTGAATGATGCTTATTAGAAGTAACGCATTTCAAATAATAAAATACTTAAAAATATATATGTTTCTAGATATTACTTTGTGGTTTGTAACTATTTATTGTTTAATTCATTTTGTCCATTTAAGGATGCATGAAAAAATATTTAACATAAAGAAACTATTTGGGATTAATCAATCATACCTATCTTTAATGATGATTTTTTTATGGGGTATTTTTTATAATCTCATTATAATAAGAGAGTAACCATGATATTATTGTCTTCACTTACAACTAAATATTCCAATATCTCTATAGTTTCCACCTTAGATGAAGACTTTCTTTACACAATTTATGGGCATGACTATTTCATAAATTTTTTTATTATCACTTTATTGGTGGTGGAGTGGAACATTTGAAAATGTCTTTGTACTCTAAACAAGGAATAAAAATGGTAGATACAATCTCATAAAAATACATGAACATGTCAAATTTGAAATCTATGGCACTTTTCATGTCAATCCCATCAATCATGAGCTCTTTCTCTATTTCATCATCAATCTCCATGAATTCAGTAGCATGGATAGAAACCACAGTTAAGAGTGGCTATCTTGAAGGGAGGATGATGTTGATGCCACTTGTACTTATGGAAGAATCAATTAATTATAAAACCATTGCTTGCTTGGTCCAACTTGCACATCACCAATCATGACCTCAAAAGGTTAGATGATGTAATGATTTTATATTAACATGGTTTATTTTTACATGTATGATGAGTAAGCTATCATGATTTACCTAATATTTTTCATTTTCAACCATATTCCCATTACTTAAAGATTGGAATGAGGAGGTGGTTTTCATAAATTCCCTCAGAATCAATCAATGAGTTCTAAATATGTCACTTCTTATCAATAATGGGACTATCTAACTCATGGCTAAAATTTAAAACTTGGATATATGTTCATTAGTATGTACTTAAAATCTAATTCATTTGATTTTCCAAATGGTAATATGTGAAATAATTCATCTAATTTTTTAAAGTGTTGAAATTTACACTCCCTTCTCTATTTTTTTATCAAATATAAGAAGTTCATTTCCTCTTTAAATAATCCACACTAAAAATAAATTTTATATTGTAGCTGATTGGGAGTCCAAAACACACACACACACACACACACACACACACACACACACACACACACACACACACACACACACACACACATATAGTTAAGAAGAGTACATTAACTATGAGAATGATGCATCAAAATAAACTTTCAAGAATATAATATTTAGCATGGATTTAATAAGTAATCCCATGTTCATATACTAGCGGTGAACCAGAGTAAAAAATAATATAGTTAGATGTTATTGAAAACTAAATTTCCAATACAAAATTATCATGTGAAAAAATCACATAAATATATCGATCAAATACATTGTATCTAAAAGCATCTATAAAGGTTTTGAAATATTGAAACTTTTTATAAGGTATGTTGGTGATGGATTTTAAAATGGTATTTATTTTAATCACAAAATTTATGGGTGTTCCCCAATCATTATTGATTCCAAACTCCTCTAATTGATATGCCAAGCATAAAATATATTTAGATATATACAAAAAAGAATGGTTAGACTTGTCCACAATCACGGATTAGTTTGGATAGGATTGAATATCTAAAAAAATTACCTGTGTGTAGAAGCAAAATCAAATGTGAGCTAGAAGAAGAAATTAGATCATAATAGTTCATTAGCCATCAAGGATTTCTAAAGATACATTATATAGGTGAAATATAAATATGTCCTCACATCCTCATAGATATGGTATTATCTTCAAAATGACCTAAATATACATCTAAGCAAGGTACATAACATGTGTAAGGAAAAATCATTAAATGGAATAAAAACCTACATTAACAAGAATTCACACTATTTGATATTTCATTTCCTCTTCTGATTAGATCCAATGGAATTCTTTGAAAACCATACATAAACTAATAAATAGATAGTTTCCTTCTATTTTTAATATTTAGAAATTCATGCAAGATTCTCATGATTTATAAGACGGGTCTATAAACCCTGCTTTCCAAATGGAAAGATTGGAGGTGTAATTTATACTAAATTTTGAAATTAATCTCTAGGAATCCTATATTAGATCATAAGTTAATTTTCTTTAACTTTGGGTAAACTTAAGAAGTTATGGAATATGAATTCATTGCCTAAAAAATTGCTTACTACACTCAACATAATTTGGAAGACCACATCCAATCCCAAATTAATTCATTTTATTTGAGTTTTTGTTTGTCAAGGTCTTCCTCTATGGAATCATCTCAAGCACATTTGTATTCCTAATCCTAAGGGCTTGGTATTATCCTTATATGAATTCTTTTGGAACCTTTTCAAGATATGTATAACCCCCCAAATTTATTGGTAGTAGATTCATAGACTATTTCATCCTTATCATCTAAAGCTTCTCAATTGGAGAATAGTATTTTTAGGGAACAATGTTGAGTGGCCCCTATATGTTACCTATATATGGAAGTTTTTTAGAGTTGTCATTTTATTTTAGTTATGGAAGTTTATAAACTACATTAATGATAATAATGAAAATCATTATAAGTAATTTCTTGTAAATGATAAAGTGTTTATTTATTTATTCAACTTTTATTTATATCCAAGTATAGGTACATAATGTGGATCTATAATTTCAGCATTTACAAGAGTATTCATCCATTTGGGGAGTGATATTTACATAGTGTGTTGTGCTCCTTCTAGATATCACTTGCATGCCACTTTTCCACTTACTCTAAATGTTGGTAGAGCCATTTCCATAGTTGTTTTTCTTCCTTTCCTACTTAGTTGTGGGATGGAGTCAATTGCCACATATGAATTCATTTATTATTCTATCTTGGTGGACTTTTCTTGTGCAAACCATAGTTACATGATATACATGCAGATATCCTATGAAACATTTACCAAAAAATGACATTCCTTGTCCAATAGACATGTATACTTAAACATTTACATAAATAGACTAAAAAAATTCATTACGATTACTTAGAAAACTACCATATACCATTATCACCATTTAACACAATCAAAATAGTTAAACACATGTAAAAATGAACAATATAACCATATCAATTTACAAATATACATAGTACCCATATAAAAATAAACATCCATATATATATAACTTTGAACACAATTTCAATATAAATATTTTACATCACTCAATAATATGGACATGACCACTAGGACTAGCACCCTCACTCTTACTCTCTGACATATCCATACTAGAACTACAATCCCTAATATATTTTTGTGACCTTGATTTGATACTTGTGGTTGTTCTCTCTCTCTCTCTCTCATGAAACATACCTAGCTCAACCATACACTCCTCATGATCACATTGTAGACATATGTAATCATCAACTATCTAGATACTTAACCCACCTAAATAATCAGGTGTGGGAATGGTACACCTTTGAAATTATGCATGTGCCTTGTCCCTGTCTATATTTGTTATCTTATATGTTGTATTATTTATGGATGATGGATCAAACGAATGGGAATGAACACTAGAAACATCCATGGATGTATCAATTAATCCATCATCCATGACATGATCATGAATATGTCATGTTAGTACATAAAGTGAAGATTGGATGGTAGTCTTCTAATACTCATCATCACCTAAATTGGTACATACCCACTTAATGTATCAAATACTTAACCATTTCAATAAGTAACCAAATACACATAATATATGAAAATACAATAACTTACCATCAACATCCCTAAGGGGCTCCAAATATAGTACATCCTCTACAATAATCCCACCTCTTAAAAATAGAGGTGCATATCTATGATTTCTCTATGAGGATATATAGGCATCAAATTCTCCTACATCATCCATGTCTATCATGTCAATCAGCATATCCTCCTCTATCATGGTATTGGGGCTATAACTCTATACTTGATGGTCTAGGCCTACTACTTAGACTCACTAGAGCCTAATAACTCCTCAACCACACCACTTATGCTAGGTGGACATCATGATTAACATTGAGTTATCATGTCACATAATCATACTATAACCTCTCTTTTACATTAACCCAATTATCATACAACCAATAGCTGACTCAAACCCATCTCAACCAAGCATTATCCTTAGGCCGTCCCTTATATCCCTTGTAGGGCCTTTAGATAATGGTTTCAAACATAAAACTTTATAGCACATAATGAAACTACATTATGATAATCTTAGGCATGTGGGTCATCCAAGTACACCTCTTTGAAAATGGATGTGGGTGGGTCCAATCACCTTGTAGAGGAAACACTAATCTACTCACTACTATAAGCTCATATTGCCAATACTGTAATAGTGTGGAAGATACAATACCTACAACTCACATATTTTACATAAAATGGCTTAAATCCCACTACAAGTAGACAAGCATAGTAAAATCCCACAAATATATGATATAATGATCCTTTATGTCCTAAAATATATCATGCATCCTATAGGAGATCAATACCCCACTCCCATCTACAACTAGAAAAAGGAAAATAAATTCACTAACAACATTTGAAACCATGGAACATCTAATGTGATAATCATAGATAATAATATACAATTGTGGCTCCTTGTATGACCAGTACCTATAAACATAGTAAAAAATACATAACAACCTGTTGTATAGTTTTTTCACTAATATCCTCCTGTA
>JARHVA010001963.1:447500-465000 GCA_037957365.1 Torreya grandis | reverse complement strand
GCATCACACAACCTATGTTTTATGTGTAATGGTTGTAAACATGTCTCAATTTTTTATTCCATATCATTTAATTTCTTCTATTTGGGCATTTTTTGTATCTCTTGTTGCCAATTTTATGTGTAAATATAGACCCCTAGGATAGGTAGAGGTTTTAAATGGAAATTATAGTCAGTAGTGATAATTCACGTGTTAAGTCAATGAATCATAGTTACATTATTATTTAAAATGGTTTCAGTTGTTAGTCATTTTTCTAATTTTCTAGGAAGCATTGTAAGAAGACAAAGCATTTTGTAGACTTTAGGAAGTTGTGAATTATATATTTTTCCATGAACACAACTTGATGGTATTAAAAATTTAATTTAGAATTATATTGTGGAAAGGTGATGAGTAATAATCTAAATCTATTTTATTTTTTTGCCAAATTAGATTTCTTCAAGCTTATGCACATTTTACTATCTTGATTTTTATACCCACTTATTTGTAGGACATTTCATTTAGAACACCTTATAACTTTGTTTAGTAAGAAAATTAGGTCATAATATTAAAGAATCAATCATGTATATTTTACAAGTGTAAAGGATATTTATTGGTGATTATTACTATGGAATATATATGGAGATTATATTTAAGTTCTAAATTTTACATTTTCAACATCTTCATTCCAATTTGACAGGATTGATAAATTAGTTCCTATAAAATATGTGCCCCTTAGATTTTACATTAGTTATATAATATAATTAAAACATTATAAGATGAAAAAATTTAATTCTTGTAAAACTTGATCAGAAAAAGGAAGAATAGATGAGAGTTATTAACCCTAAAAGATCAAATTTTAATAATAAATATTTACAAGATCTTATGGTCTTAGAAATAGTTTTAGATAAATTTTATATTTAAATGTTACACATGTTAAATGTGGTACATGTGTGTGGTAATTTCAATATTATGATGACATATTTATACCAACTCAATTACACACATTCACTTGTATGATAAAACCTAAACTAGCTAATAATCTTCTATCCACCTCTATATTTAATTATTTAATTCTTTCTAGTTAAAAATTTACCTATTTAATGATGCTTATTATAAGAAACACATTTCATATACTAAAATACTTAAAAATATATATGTTACTAGAAATTACTATTCATTTTATATCTTTTTATTGTTGACTTCATTTTATCCATTTACAGATGCACAAAAAAAAATTTAACTTAAAGAAAGTGTTTGGGATTTATCAATCATACCCTATATTTATGGATTAATTTTCTATGGTATCCATTATAATATCATTTTAATAAGAGAGAAACCACAATATTGTTGTCCTTGATTCTGTTTATATCTTCTAATATCTCTATAATTCCCACCTTAAATGAAGACTTTATGTACACAATTTCTTGGGCATTACTATTTCATAAATTTTTCTTATCACTTTGGTGGTGATGATGGTGATGTGGATCATTTAAGAATGTCTCACTATACGCTAATCATGAAACATTATTTCTAGAATCAAACTCCTAAAATCTATGAACATGTCAAATTCTAAATATGTGCTGCTTTTCATGTCAATCCCCTCAATCATGAACACCTCCTTTGTTTCATCATCGATATCCTCATGGTTTCACTTCTTCCTTAGGAGCCAACATGTCTAAACCCATTGGCTAGAAACCATAGCTAAGAGTGGTGAACAAAGGGAGGATGATGCTGATGCCACTTATACTTATGGAAGGATCCATTAATTAGAAAACCATTATTTTCTTGGTCAAAATTTTGAGTCACCCATCATGTACACAAATGGTTAGACCATGTAATGCTTTTATATTAATATGTGTTATCTTTTATATTTATGATGGTTAATGTTAAACACATGATATTCTCCCTTTCCAACCATATTACCATTACTTATAGATTGTTCTAAGAAGGTGGTTTCATAAATTCCTTTGAAATTATTAAGGTCTAAACATCTGAATTATTAGCCACAATGGAGTTATCCGACTCATCTTCAAAACATGGAACTTGATATATGTCCATTGACATGTACCTAAAATATAAATAATTTAATTTTTCCAATGTCAGTATATGTGAAACAATTCATCTAATGTTTTAAAGAGTTAAAATTTAGACTCCCTTCTCTATTTTTGATCAAATATAGGAAGTTCATTCCCTCTTTAGATAATCTACACATAAAATGAATTTTATATTGTGCATGATTGAGAGTACAAATAATATAAAGAATCACATAATTTTGATAGATGATTATGAAGATTCTATTCACTATAATAAGGACACATCAAAATAAACTTTAAAGAATGAAATACTTTATATGTATTTATTAGGTAATCCCATGTTAATAGACTAAGGTTGAACGAAATCCATCAAGCCTACATGTAGATGTTATTGAAATCTATAATTCCAATAAAAAATAAATCATGTGACAAAAGCACATAAATACATTAATGACATAATTTGTAGCTAAGAGCATCTAGAAAGGTTTTAAAATAATAAAACAATTTATAAAGTATGTTAGTGATGGTTATTAAAATGGTCTCTCTTTTAATCAATAATTTTTTGGTGATCCTCGATCATGACTAATTCCAACCTCCTTTAGCTGATATGCCAAACAAAAAATCTATTCACATTTATAAAAAAAAATTGCACTAATCAAGATTTGGTTTTCTCTTCTAATTTGATCCCATGGAATTATTTTAAAACTAGACATAAGATAATAAACACATAATTTCTTTCTATTTTGCATATTCAACAATTGATGTAAGATGTCATGATTTGTAAGATGGGTCTATAAACCCCACTTTCATAGTGGAATGATTGATGGTGTAATTTTAATACTACATTTTGAAATTACTCTCTTAGACTCCTATATTAGATCATGAGTTAATTTTCTTAGATTTGGGTAAACTCAAAAAGTTATGGGATATGAATTTATTGCCTAGAAAATGGCTTACAAGACTCAACATAATTTCGAAGATTGAGCCTGAGCCCAAATTAATTCATTTTATTTGATTTGATTTAAAAAGGTCTTCCTTTTGGGAAGCATCTCAAGCACATTGGTATTCCTAATCCTAAGAACTTTTCATGATCCCAATATGAAACACTTGGAACCTTTTCGGGATATGCACAAGATCCCAAAGTCATTGATAGTGGATTTGTAGTCTTAATGGAAATTTTAGTGATGAGTATTTATTAATTCATAAATATTTTGATTTTAGGAATCTCATTTTGTTTGTTTGGTGGGGTGATCAACATGGTAAAATTGCCTATATTATAAAAGAAAAGTTATTTTTTAAGTTCATATCACCCCATGTTAAAATTAATATTCCATATATATAGGACTTTCACCCTACCAATAAAATATGTACCACTCTATCTCATGAAAATAAAAAATATTTATTATCTTATATTGATTGTGTCTATTTTCTAGTTGTGGTTCGATGGCTTCTACTAGAAATAATAAGGGGATAGGAAAATATTTGATACAAAATTTTAAGTATCTTCTTATTTCATCTAGACAACAAAGAAAGGTATGAAATATTTAATAATTAATTTCACCCTAGTTAATTATTTAAAATTGTGTTGAAGCTCATATAGACACACTCATCAATTATGTAATCACCCCAATCAATCATCTAATGATATTCTAAAGTGTCGAGATGATAGTCTAGAGAACCTAGATGGCTATCTGAAGCATGTAGATGATTACTTATAATTTTAGGGCATACATTTGAGTTCTCTAAATGATCATATGGATATTTTAGATAATCATTTGGGACCTTTAGGAAATGCAAGAACCTTGGTGACCATCTACATATTTCCACCACATATGATATGATTGAGATAATCATTAGGAATGTTTGTCAATGTTTTGGATATAAAAAATGATTGTTTGGGTGTTATAGGGGATAATATTAAGAGTGAAGGAATTCATATAGAATTTTTATAGATGTTTTGATGCTCCATGTAAAGGTTAAATAAGATTTACATGTATGGCCTTGCATTTAGAACCCTCTATGAACCATTTTGAAGATATAAATCCATTGGAAGATGTTCATTTTACCCAGACACCAAACATAGGTAATAAGTATAAAATGATTTATTTTATTTTAATTATTTATAATTTTATATAATTGTAAAATAATAACTACGATGTCTATCATATGAAAATTTTACAAGCAAAAAATGTTGGTAATAGTTTGAAAGATATGCCTCCACTAGAAGCTATGTTTGGGTATGAAATGCCCTTAATAGAGGACACTTAAAATTTAGATGAAGTTAAATTGTATAATAATTTTATGGTTGTCATCATGTAGTAATGTCAATAGAGAAGGTATTTGAACAAAATAATTGAAGGAAAAGGAAATAGCTAGATAATTATACTTGTCAAACATAAACTTCACTTGAAAACATCTTAAAAAATCTGCACAAAAGAATACAATTACATGGGTAATTGCAAGGACATTTAAATTAGATTGGGCATTTAAGTATACCTTAATTTACCCTATAATCCTATAAAATAGTAATAATACACCAACATAATGTAAATGTATAATATGTAGTAGAAAACTAGGAAATAATATAAAAATGCAACCGAAGTTGGACACAATTGAGAAGCATGGTGGTAAAATATATGTTTTAGTTGAAAAGATGGACAAACTACAAGAAAAATGACATGAAAAATAGTGGAGGAATGTATGCATCAATATTACATAGCAGATTATGATAGTCACAAAAAACATCAAAGACACCTCAATGAGATAGGAGAAACAATTTTAGCATAGTTTGGAAAATTTTATTAGGCATCTGTATAGTTCAAAATATACAACTTTCCACCATATAACACATTTTGAAAAGTTGCAAACCAATACATGATGTTTCATATTATAGGGTTTTATATCAATAGAATGGATTTTATAACATTGCATAGTCACATCAGTCTAAAATTAGTACACGATAAATGAGAAAATGACTTATAATGATTGAAAAGTAAGACTTGTAAGAAAAAAGTAAGAAACATATAGTTTATATCAAATTCAAATGAGGATGTTACAATGTTTGACAAAAAAAATGGGTTTGTTTGCATGTCTATACATTTAAAACCCATTTTAGGCAACCACAGTTGTTTATAAATAAAATGATAGAAAATTATAATGTATACAACCTATACATATTGGTTATTTCTATTTTAAAGTATATTGATGACATGGATGATCATGATATTAGTAAAAACATAGTGTCTATTGGTGTAGATGGTGTGGTAATAATGTAGATAAATAGAACTAGTCTATGCATTTGTCTATAGTCAAATATTACTCAATACATGATAGGAATACATTTCATGGCACATCGAATGAATTTTTCATAAAAAATTGTGAGTATATTTCAAAATATCACAAAATTAGAGGAGTTTATCAAAAAATTACATGCATATATGGAAAGAAGTTTGAAAAGGTTTTTAGAATGACAAAACTTTTCAATTGGAGTGATTGATAGGATTTTTTTTAAAAAAATGTTGATACATGATGGATATCAATTCGTGAACCTGCCTATAGAATATCCATCATCAGGAGGGTTCATGTTTAAATATGGGATGAAAGTAGACAAGCCAAAGATTTTTTGTACCATTTAAGACAGTTTGAAAATATGTTAACATTATGTGGTATTTTAAAAATGTTGAAGTAAATGCATTGTTTGACAAAACATGTACAAGAGAGATCCATTTATATTTTTGACTTCATACAGTTGAGAAAAAGGGTTTGTCAGTCTCTAGATAGGCTATATAGCTCAAAATAAAGTTTTAAGGGATCAGTATTCACTAATTAGGAAAATCTAATAAATATTAAGTGCCCTAATAGATATTTGAGATTCAGTATTCATAATCATCTCTATTTTTTTGTTGATGGAAAGGAGATTCCACTCCATGTTTTTTGAAAATGCATTGAATTGGTTGTGGAAGAATTTGAAGAACTACCTATAGCATAACATTTATTTGATAATATTATATGATACAAGGATGAAAATTATAAATATTTCAAAATGTTTAATAGTATAAATTTAGGTTAATTTTAAAATGGATGAATTAATTGAAGCCATGGTAGTGACAAATCCTGCATTTTAAAACATTCTAGAAAGTGAAGAAGAAACAAGCAAAAAAAAATGATAAATACATGTGTATTCTCATCAGTCATTTCAGTATGTCTATACAAATCAGTGGAGTTGAAGGTAGGGATATTTTTAAAAATGTCTTGTTGACAAAATATTCATTTCATTTTGCATTTATATTAATGGATCAATATTTATCCTTAAATGAATCAATAGAGCACAGTGTATTTACAAGGCTATGAAAAAATTTGTATGCTATCATTATTTTACAAGAAAGTATTACTTAGTACTTTAAATTTTAGGAATTGGTTCAAACAATGAGTTTAGGTTCTATAGAAGATAAAAGAGTGTTTAGTGCATTATTTTTCATTAACTCAAAAATATGGAATAGATTGGATAATGTTTTGGACACATGTTTGAAAGAATATGTGTCATTTTATTATTTAGATGATTTTCCATATGAAAGATCATTTTTAATTTGGAGTTATCTTGATGAAATAATGGGACTCAATAATACAAAAAAAAATACTAAAATTACAACTGAGATAGGGCCTATGACAAAAAGTTTCTAAAATCAAAAGCATTGTTTTGGCTACCAAATTTATAAATATAATTACATTTAATAAATTAAACTCATTTATGTTAATTATCTCTTACTAAAGTTTTGTTTTCACTTGTATTTTCACTCCTTGAGGAGATGTTTCAACACTCCTCATCTAAGTGGCACAATTAAAACACTTCTAGGTTGTGGGTAGCCTAAGAATGAAGTGAATCTCTAGATAGGGATAACTCCCTTAATGTAACACTTTTAGATCACTACTACACCCATGATTACATGGAAAAGGGAGAGAAAATTGAAAATAAACTATCACAAAGGTGGTGATACACCAAATTTATTGATAACTACCGACCAGATACATGCCACATATGACACCAAGAGACTAACTAGGCATACACTTCTCTAATCTGAATCTTCTCACATCATTATTTCATTATGAGGTTGTGATGAATAATTAGGATAGGAGAAATAGATAAGATGCATAAAATGGCACTATTTAATATATTAACTCACTCAACCTTGACACTTCATAGAATACTTCACATGACCAGCAAGAAGAAGCTTTCAAGCTTTAAATAGGTGAGAGAATGAGATAACAGTACTAAGGAAACAACAGTCATCACTAAGAAAGACCAATCCTTAAAGTTAAAAAACTTTTAATAGTCATAAAATAGGTAAATTTATTAGTCTTTATTGATCCATGGTATTCAAATGAGTGTGGCTTAACCATACACAGATGGAGCATCCTTATAATAGCCAAAATTGCTAGATCTTATAGAACTTGAGAGATATAGGAGAAGAAAGAAGTTAAAAGGTCACAATAACAAGTTTTAAGCTAAGAAAATGAGTAAAATATGCATAAAAATGAATTAATAGATAGACCATGAAAGGTTTGATAGGTAAAATGGCTCTCCAAACTATACAACCAATAAAATGTGTTGTAGGAGTTCTCATTTTAAACAAGAAACATGCATTCATCATTCACCCCTATTGGTACATCCCAAAAATAACTATGGACATAAATCATGATTATAATGAGAGATAGGGGTTTTAGACATTATCTTCCATACATTGGCTACATTCCTAATCATCTGGATCCCTCTAAACGTGAGTCATCACTGCCTGTAGTCAAGGAAACTCCTTTTTCAATCACCCCTCACACTTGGCTCCCAAAATGGATTTAGTTTCTCATAAAAATACATAAAATCAGGTAAATAACATGTTTCAAGGCCATCCATGGATTTATATTACTTGTGTGTGCTTAAAATATGTTTCCACTTAAAGCTTTTACCCTTCTCACTATCATGTTCACTATGCCATTTCTGAATAGGTAAGATGAGAACTCTATTTGAGGTACTTAAGAGTTATTATAAATCAAAAAATTTTCATTGGGAGTTATATCAAGTCTCATTATTTCCTCCCATGTGATTGGCATCTTTAGACTCCTTTTAGAACTTGTAAAACACACAAAACTATCAAGAAAACCTTATTTTGTACTCGATTCATACAATTCCATATAGTCCAAAAGGATGGAAAGTATATTGAGAGATTACCATACATCATACAATAAAATTAAATTCTATTATGGTCCATTGGAGAATATTTCCATCTTCATTTTCCTAATTGGGTCATTTTTAAGGGTTTGCAAGGGTTTTAGATAGTTTTGATCTTTTAGTGATGTTTAAGAAAGGTCTGACATTGGACAAAGAAAATAATGCCAAAAATAATTTTTTCATGACCTTATTAATCTAATATTATTGATTTGAGTCTCCATTAAATTCATCCAAGTATGTATGAGCTTCCAACTTTGCCCACTCGAGCTCTTTTTTCTATTCTTTGAAAGCTTGAATTTTTCCTAAGGTATAACCCTCATTTCCAAGGAAAAATGAATGTTTATAAGTTTTATTAGTTCCTTTATAAAATATTTTCCAATTTATAACATTTGGTAACATCATTTGACCTTTAAAAATTACCAAAACCTAAGACAGACTCTGAGGAAAAATACTATGTGAAGGCTTTTACCATGTGGATTGCATGATGCATCATTATAACCTTCTGTCTACTTATTTTTTGTTATATGAAGGTATCTAAATTAAATAAAAACCTTAACCAATGTGTTCCAAACAAATTCATCACCCCAATCCTCTACACGTTTCTTTATGAATGCCTTGATCAACTCAGACTTGACTATTCTCTATCTTAGAAGAGGGGTCCACTATAGATGGAACCTGGTGTTTGGTATTGAATTTATTATCTAATACCTATTATAGACCTTTGTTTTGATTTAATATTATTTTTATGTCAAATAAATTTACTTTAAGACTTGCCAATGTCTGATTCACTTGTTTCCTCTCACTATTACACCATAATCAAACTGTAGGTGACTATTTTATGACCAAATGGAACCTATAAGTGATGGTTTCACATTATAATTTATGTAATGTTATTTCGGATATCCTCTAACATATTTATGAGTCACACTTAATCAAATATAGTTTATATCTCTATGTTTAAGTGCCTATCATAGATGAGGTAAGAACTAACAGTCAGCTGTAGGTGAATACTTTCAAAAGAAAAGACACCTGTAGGTGTGTATGGGACTTGAAACACCACATATCAACATTATCTTGATGATATTTATGATCATTGGTATGAAATTAAACCAATTAGTCCATTAAAACATGAGAGTACACCTTTAATATTAACTTGAAATTTTAAGGTCACTTTACATCTCCAAACCCTATAGATATTACTTCTTGAAACTCAGTGTCTAAAGGGGCAACTTTGAGCCTTCCTAGTAAGAAAACCATAGGACTAAATCACCTAATTCCCTTTTCAAGCTGGACCTTTATGATAAGGATATATAATTAGTGTATTTGGGATGATCATAGATCAACATGACATTGTCCTAAGGCATCTCTAAAAGGGTTAGGTGGTCTATTTTTGTCTTTTATAGATTTTATCCCTTAACCCACAATAATCATCTTTTGAAGTTAATCCCCTATCCCATATACTATTATATCATTCAAAATAGGTCTTATATGTTATACAAAACACATTATTACTTGAAATAAGGTTCCATCCCATGATCCAACACTTCATACAAATATATTTATATCTTTGTGATTCCACCTATAGGTAGACATTTTCATGTACGGGCAAAGAATGCAAAATTGTAGGCAGTGAGTGATGGGTGTGAATAATGCACTATTTTTCACATTTAATGATTTTTATACATATAAAAAATATTTAAAATAGACTCTCTTCATTATCAATGACCTTTTTTCTCTTAGATACTCGCTTCCAACATCATTTGTTCTTATGGGATACCTATAATTCTATGTTAATGGCAAGAAATTGTGTTAAAATGATAAAAAGGTTTCCCACATGTTATCCACACTTTATTTTATGGACATTACCTGATTAATAATGTGATAATTATGTGTCTATAACCATATGAATTTATTTCTTTTTCTTAGGAATGTGCTTAAGCTTTAACATAGTTCACTCAGATGACTATATATAACAATCATGAAGCAGTTGACAATATGGTATTTATGATTGCAATTCCATGAGTTTGATCTGGATAATAAGGTTGAAAATTTAGGGAAAAAATAGGACATTTTATAAACTATAATTAATATATCACCACCCTTTGAATTCACTACCAAAGCATGAACATTATGCAGATAGTAGAATCCTTCTTGTAACATAGAAAAGAGACTTTTCTTATAATTTGAGATATTTGGATTATCCAAACACCTTTAAACATGAAAAAAAGAATGGGTAAAATTATTTGAGATATTCAAAATCATCTGTAAATGATATCACTATCTAGATTGTATGGACCTATCCAAATAAGAGCAAAATCTATAGGGTATGGGAAATAGTGAGCAAAAAAACACAGTCAAATTGTTAGATATGATTCATAAATCATAGTTTAATAATAATTTAAATATTTTCATGGAAATTTATATCTATTATTTTAATTTCACCTCCCAAATATTTTTGGTTTGAAACTTCTCCAATTGGCCGTACCAAGTACAAACTTGCTGACTAGTTCTATGTGTCTAGAAGAGAAAAAAGGAGTAGAATGGTTTTTGAAATTTTATAGAAATTAAATAATGTAAATGAATATAATTAATCTTAATATTCATCTAAAAAACTTATCCCATGTGTCACAATCCCCTGTTAGCTGTACAAGTGCGAAACTCTTCCCTTTTCTAAGAAAACTGCTCTTTCTTCTAAAGAACCTAACAATTTTCAGTTATAAATAGTTGAATATGGAAAAATAGGAAAAATTTAACATTAAATAACATTTTTACACATTAAATTTACCCAAGTAGGTCACACAAGTCATTAAATGCTCCTTTTATGACATTTAAATGGCTCAAAAAGACAAGGATTACATTGTCTAAGCCTAAGGCTAATATGACATGAAATGATATCAAAAGACATATAATACACCCTATGAAATAATAATATACCCATAAAAAAAAATAAAGATCAAGGTTTTACCTATAGAGGTCCCAATTTGACCTATAGGGTCAAATTTTGTCAACAAAATGGTGACTCATAGGGGTAGTATGCCTGCTATACTAAAGATCAGTAGGCTTATCTTATACATGGGATTAGGGAATCATAGAAACAAAAAAATAATACATAACACTTGAAAAAAGTCTTTGACAAATATAAGACAACTAAATACCTCAAACACATAAAATGAAGGACACACAAAGTAAAACAAACACACTAACAAGACGAATACATGTGCTTAAAGTACTTCAGGAAAATAGAAAATAAAAAACTATGCATAAATATAAATTAAGCATACTTATTTTCCAAGGTCAAAAATAAATTTCCTTGAATATTCTTCTTCATGATATGAATCATAATTCCAACCATGTTTCTCCATGGATTGGATGCTTGGTAGATCAGACCTATTCTTTGGAACTTCACTTGATCTACACTCAAGTAAAACATCCATAAATAGGTGTCCAATTTAAATTTATTCATATTTAATTTATACACATACCTCATAATTATTCCCACTCTTAATATCATTATTAACTTGTATCATCTTGATAGGCATGGATTTAAGAGGAGTAGATTCTTGTTTCTTAGAAGATTGAAGAAAATATAAGCTTGTTCTATCCTTCAAAAGATGACAAGTTTCTCCCAATCGGTTGAGAGGATGATAACCCATTTTTATGATTTCAAACATATAATCATGGTATGCATATTCCTCTTTAAAGGATAAATTTTAAAATTTTATTCCTCTTTACATACCCAATTGAGTATCAAGGTTGCCTTCTCTATTTTTGACTAGATCATAGCCTTCTTGATGATTAGTATAAGCTACTTCAATGATTGCAAAAAAGTCATCCCAAGGCTGATTAGAAACTATTTATTTCCCATCTATGATATCTTGGATAGTGATGGAAGAAATAATGATGATTTCTTCTTCTTTAGCACAAGGAAGACATTCTTCAATATCAACACAATTAGAAGATTCAACATAATAAATCATCTCTTCTTCAACATTTAAAACCTATTGAGGGATATCAAGTTGTATCTAAACTATTATAACCTAAATTTGATTCTCAAGGACTAAAATATCCTCAATTTCTTTCTCTTTTTGTGTGATGCCAATGCTAGGCATCTTGTAATCAGGTAACCTAGCCCAATGAGGCTACTAAGGAGCTATGTTTTTTTCAAGTAAGAGTTTTGAATTATTATCAACCAAATTATCCTCTTTAGGTTCCCACACCATAAGTACATCAAAACATGAGCTAGTTGGTAGAGGTGGAACATAAAACTCAACATCAAATTGAGAATGAATTATAGGGGATCCTTTTGGGAGTTCTTGAGGAATGGCAGGTAAACCTTCAGCTAAAATATCTTGGTTTTATTCTTTCCATTTGACAATCACTTAATTAAAACTTTATTCATCTTTAACACTCTCTTGAGGAAGGTTATATGGGGTGTGTTTAGGCATAGGATCTTCTTTTGGCTCTAAAATTTCCATCATACCTTGACTCAACAGTTTCATTCTCAACACTAACTCTTCAATTCGCCTAGATAGGTTATATTGGAAAAGTCTCTCTTGAAGTTGATAGGCATCTTCATGATTATAAATATTATAGGAGGGATGATATGGAAAATAATAGGTCTCTTGAGGAAGGGTGGGAGGGGCTTGCATAGGATCCAGCTCTTTCTCAACTTCACACTCTTTATCTAGAATTTTATCCCCTTTATTTTCCCATGATTCCACTACCTTATTCCTGCTTATGATGTTAGGATTAGGAATATCTTTTTTAGGTAGTGATTCAAATTTAATATTGTATGAAGTTTTCAAGAAACTTGGGATCTCCTTAGGCTTGGATTCTCCACCTTATTTCCAACTCCAGATTTTATATCTAGAAGTCTCTTCTTAAGGTGGGGATGTAATGGGAGAGGAAAATGATGGCTTAGATTCTACTTCATTTTCTGATAAGATGGACTAAACCATATAATTATTTGAAGACTTAATATGACTATCGAGGTTTTCTTTAAAATCAAAGTTTGTCTTTCCATATTTCTCTTTCAACTGATTGGGAAAAAAGTGACTTTGATAATCTTGATTGGGTTCATGAGTAGGGGTTAAGTATAACTAATAAAAAGCTTGGGGAGGTGGATATGAGGGATAATAGATTTGGTGAGGTTGTTCATCATGAATTCTTAGCTTATCTTCTAAAGATAAAACTAAGCCACTCACATCTAGCATCTCACTCATGATCCTTTGCCAATTCGCTCTCTCCATAGGTGCCCACTCTATTTTAACTAGCTCTAATTCATCTCTCACATTATGAATGAGATGCCTAGGAACATATTGAGCATGTCTAATTTGTGTTTCAAAATCCAACATGTACCTCTCATAGCCTAAGAGAGTTTTCTTAAAATTTGAAATGAACTGATATGAGAAGTGAATAGGTTGAATATGAGGAACAAGATAATGAGAATGCTAGTTATAAGACTGATACAACTCATGAAAAGGTTTATAAGGGTCATATTGAAGGTAGTAAGGATCATGAAAAGGTTGGGAAGAATCATACAAAGGCTGATATGGAATGCCATAATCTTGAGATATCTCATCAACTTGTGTATGACAATACTCAGCACCAAAACTAGTCATGGAACTTCATTGGGAAGCCCAAAAAAAAAGAAAAAATACCAATAATCTTTAAAAGGAAAACCTAGGCTGATTGACTAACTGATGTAACTTCAGAGTCACCATTGATGCTTGGATACATGCCTCCAAAATTTGATGTGTTGAAAGACAACACAAAAAATTTTCAACTTCTTAGACAATGAGTCCCACCAAGTGTGCCAAAAACAATATCACTTAGATTTTCACCCCATGAGGAGATGTATCATCTCTCTTCATCCAAGTAGCATAATTAAAACACCTATAGTTTGTGGGTAGCCTAAGAATGAGGTGAATCTATAGATAGGGCTAGTTCCCTTGATGTACCACTTTTAGATCATTACTACACCTATGATTGTAAGGAAAATAGAGATAAAATTGAAATTAAACTATCCTAAAGGCTGTGATACACTGAAGTGATTGATAACTACCAACCATATGCATGTCACATATGAGACCAAGAGACTAACTAGGCATACACTTCTCCAATCTAAATCTTCTTAGATCAATATTTCATTATGAGGTTGTGATGAATGTTTAAGCTAGTAAGACTAGACAAGAGGCCAATAATTTCACTATCGAATAGATTAACTCACTCAACCTTGATACTTCAAAGAAAATTTCACATGACCTGAAAGAAGAAGCTTTCAAGCTAGAAATAAGTGAGATAATTAGATAAAAATGTTAAGTAAATAATAGTAATCGCATATAAAGATTAATCATTCAAGTGAAGAAACTATAAACAATAATTTAAGAGGTAAAATAAATAGTATTTATTGATGCATGGTATGGAAATGAGAAGGGATTTTCCATACTTAGATGGAACATCCCTAAAATAGCCAAAATGGCAATCTCTTATATAACTTTAGAGAGAGAATATAAGAAAGAATTCCAAAGGTCACAAGGACAAGTGTCAAGTTGAGACAAGGATTTAAATTTATAAAATAATGAAGTAAGAGATAAACCATGAAAGGTTTGATAGGAAAAGAGGCTCTCCAAACTATACAAGTCATGAAATGTGGCATAGGAGTTCTCATTTTACACAAGAAAATTGCCTTCATCATTCACCCTTATTAGAATATCCCAAAACTAAATAGGGATATATCTCATGATCAAACTAATAGGGAGGGTTTATAGACATTCTCTTCCATGTATTGGATGCATTCCTAATCATTTAGATCCCTTTGAAAGTGAACCATCACTACCTTTAGTTAAAGAAACTCCTTTTTACAATCACCCCTCATACTTATCTCCAAAAATGGCTTCTATTTCTCATGAAAATACATAAAAGGAGGTTAAATACATGTGTCAAGGGCATCCATGGCCTTATATGTTTCAAGTGCACTTTAAATATGCTTCTACTTGAAGTTTTCACCCTTCTCAATATCATATTCACTATGCCAATTCTGACTAGCTAAGATGAGAGCTCTTGTTGTAGTAGTTAAGATTTATTGTAAAAGAATAAATTTTCATGTGGATTTAGTTTAAGTATCAATATTTCCCCCCTTTTTATTGGCATCCTCAGATTCCTTATATAACCTATAAAACACATAAAACTTTCAAGAAAACCCTTTTTTATACTCCATTTGTATAATTTAATATAGTAAAAAAGTATGGGGAGTATCTTGAGAGAATAACATACATCATAAAATCACTTTACATACCATTATATACCATTAGAGTATCTTTCCATCTTCATTTTCTTAATCTAGTCATTTCTAAGGGTTTGCAAGGGTTTTATACAATTTTAACCTTTTAGTGATGTTTCATAAAGGTCTAACATTAGATAGAGAAAATAATCATAGAAAACATTTTTTCATGACCTTATTCAAATCATATTATCCCTATGAGTATCCATGCAAAGTATCCAAGTAGATATGAGCTTCCAACTTTCCCCAATCGAACTCTTTTTTCCATTCTTTACAAGCTTGAATTATTACTAAGCTAAAAGTGGATTTCCTTGTGACTTCCCCTGCATCCCAATAGATTAAAAATTTCTAAATTATTCCTATAAACATGTTCCAACTTGTTATAAATCTCACTAAGAGCTAGAAGTGAAGTTAGACCCCAAATTGGCTCTAGGCCTCTTCAAGGCCTAATACACTTAGCATGCAATTTAATATTTTAAACCATTTAGAGTGATTTATTATGGTTTGGATAGTGTATCATGATTTTTAATACCTCATTAAATCTCAAAAATTCATCACACAACTTTACAAACACTCTTTGTCATTCATTTTTCTCATTCACCAACTAGGCCTAGTTGGAACTTGCTTGGCTAAGCTGTGTGTAATAGAGTTTTGACCATTTAAGAGGTCTGATATTATATGAGTATTTAATATCAAAAATTAAAATTCCATACACCTCAAAATATGTTAATTTAAGTACCAAAATATTCTTATTAGGTCCTTTATTCATTTTGGCATCATTTGCTTGACTTGCCAAAATTCTAAATTTCTTGAGTGGTTGATCTATAAGACAAAATAATGAGGTATATCACTCATATACAAGGGAAAATTAAGGTTTTAAAAGTTTCATTAGGTAATTTTTACCCCATGTACCAATTTTAAACCTCTGGTAACATCATTTGGCCCTTCAAAATCACCAAAACCTAAGATAGACTATGAGAAAAGACACTATGTGTAGGCTTTTACCATGTGGACTATATGATGCATCATTATAATATTTTATCTTCTTGTTTTGTGTTATATGAGGGTGTATAAATTCCATAAAAACATTATCTAAGGTTTATAAAACCAAGTCATCACCCCAATCCTCTACGTGCTTCTTTATGAATGCTTTGCTCAACTTAGACCTGACTATTCTCGATCTCAGAAAAGGGGCCTACCTATATATGGAGCTTGGTGTTTAGAATTTATTTTGTTCTCTAATACCTAGTATATAAATTTTAGTTCATTTAATATTATTATGGAATAAAATCAATTTACTTGTAGACCTGCCAATGTCTGATTCGCTTATTTCCTCCCACTTTTACACAATAATCAAACTGTAGGTTACTATTTTGTGACAAAACGGAGCCTATAAGTGATGGTTTCACATTGGAATTTATGTCATGTTATTTTATATATCATATTATATCTTTGGAAGTCACCCCCCATAAACTAAATTTGATATCTCTATGCCTAATCCCCTATCATGGATGAGGTAATAACTAACAATCAATTGTAGGTGAGTAATTTCAAAAGAAGGGACACCTGTAGGTGTGTATGGGACTTAACACACCACATATCAACATTATATTGATGATATTTATGTTAATTGTATTAAGTTCAATAATTTAGGCCATTAAAACATGAGAGTATGCCTTTAATAGTGCTTTGAAATGTTAAGGTCACTTTGCATCTCCATACCATGTAGCTATTACTGCCTAAAACCTACTGGCCAAAGGGGCAACTATGAGCCTTCCTAGCAAGAAAACCATATGACTAAATCACCTTCTTCCTTTTATAAGATGTAAGTTTATGATAAGTATGTACAATGAGTGAATTGGGGATGATAAAAGCTCAACATGACATTGTCCTAAGGAATATCCAAAAGGGCTAGGTGATTTGTTTTTGTTTTTTAGGGATTTGATCCCTAAACCTACAATCATCATCTTTTGAAGGTAATCCCCTATC
>JARHVA010001963.1:385000-442500 GCA_037957365.1 Torreya grandis | reverse complement strand
TACATCTTAGTCAGCAATAGAGAGTGCCTTGACACCTATTTGTTCATGAAGAACAATAGGAATCTTTGTGCCCTAAAACTAGTAAAATGCCTCATAACATAGTGCAAGAATGAAGTTGGTAAAATAAAATAAAGAATTTTCATTTTGAGTATACATAATCAAATCATCCTTAATTTTATTGGAAACATGGGTACACCAATCAAATTAGTTTCCACTAAGTGTACGTAAGATATACATAATATCCCCAAAAAGTATGTATGATGATCCTCTATGTAGAATTAACTTGGCTTGGAAAAGCTCAATCATGTTCAACTTTTATCCCTCTTTTATTTTTAATGTGGGAAGCTATAAATATAAAAACATATCATTGTTATTAATAAATAATATTGAAAATTGTTAATAAATTTTGAAAGCATTCTTCATAGCACATGCCATAGTGGGATTTTAGGTATTTTTTATTCACATCCATTAGTATGGTTTTTGTATTAATAGGGTTAATCATCCAATGAAGAAGCCTTGTCAATCTCTAGATGTCCTTGGGTGTAATTCTAACGGAAAGAGACTAGTTGTCAATAATGATATTGAATTTCAGTGACATCATGTTTAAAGATGAAAAAAATGAGTAGTATAATTATTATTTGTATAATACTATAACATTTGAATAATCCCTTTGAAATTGTATTTATCAATCCATTCTGAGTATGTGTCTTCTCACTGGAGAAGCTTTAAGATCAGGGCGCACATTAAATTTTTGAAATAGGTTTCTCATTCTCTATAGGTGCTTGGGGTAGTATAAATTATTACAAAAATGACTGAGCACATGTAAGAGGCTTGGTGGAAGTTTGAGATTGTAAGATATGGTTGTTGTAGAGAGGTTGAGCATAAAAAATGTGTGAAAATGAGGGTTGAGGCTCTTAATTATAGGTAAACCTGGTCACATTGAAAGTGGTGGTAATTATTGTAGGTAGGTAGAGGTATTTAATGCAACAAGACAACATAGATGAGCATTCAAGTAAACATCTAGATGATCATCTAGATATTCATTCTAGATGACTGTTTGGAGCATTTAGACAATCCTCTGAAGTATTTAGGCAATTGTCTAGAACATCGAGATGATCATTCAAATAATCATTTTTTTATATACATTGACATGATCTCTCTAGGTGGTCATTTTTTTATGTAAATTATTGTCTTCACATTTCCATTTGAGCATCTTAAAAATGTCTAGGCACAAACATACCTCAAAAAACATACACGAGCTTTTAAATTAGTTTTGACTTTGAGTTTATTCACCTTCCTGCCTGATTCACTATGAATCTAAAATGGATTCTCCCTATTATACCCAGTTATTTTTAGTATAGCTCACTAAAATTTTCCCTACATAGTCTATTTCAACCTTATCATATAGAAATGCTCAATTAGAAAATAGTATTTTTTTGGAAATGATTTAGAGTGGCCTCTATACATTACCTTTGTATGGATTTTTTTCAAAGCTATCATTTTATTTCATTTCTGGAAGTTTATAAATTACACTTTTGTTAACATTGAAGATCATTTGAATCATTTCCCCATTAATGATAAAGTTCTTGTTCTTTCTTCAATTTTTTTAGAGCCAAGTGCATGTAGAGAAGATGGCTCTATAACTTTAGCATTTTTAAGAGCTACTCAACCATTGGGAAAGTGATTTTTTCATCATGCATTGTGTTCCGTCTAACTATCTTTTGGATGTCACTTTTGTACCTACACTAAATGTTGGCAGATCAATTTACATAGTTGTTTCTCCTCCCTTCCTCTTTAATGGGGAGATGAAATCAATTACCACACATAAATTCATCTATTGGTCTATCTCAATGGACTTAGATTATGTAAGGTTGTTAATTAGTGGTGTATTATGTGTCATTGCCTTTTGGTTGGGAAATAATAGTCTTTTTGGCTCTTTTTGAGACCACTTAGGATGAGTGGGTAACTTATGGTGCTCTTTTGGCTAAACCCTTTTTTTTTATTGCTTTGTAGCCTAATGATGTTGTACCTCCACTACCATCTAGGGGTTGTGGCTTGTGCTTAACTTTCTCATCTATTATTTAAGATTTTGGTTTTTCTTTTGGGTTTCCATGCTTAATTGGTGGTTTTGTTCTTTTGAACTATATTTCTTTACCAACATGGATCTCAGAACATATATACCAATTAGTCACTTTTAAGATATAACCGTATATATGCTATATTTTTCTATGATTAATGGATACATGGATGAATTACAATAAAATCCTTCAGATGCCTTCTAATAACACCTATATACTTATTTTTAAAATTAAAAAAAAAAAAAATACTTAGACCATATCCAAAAGAGCAACACTTGTTAGATGCATCTTGAGGATAAAAACTTCATTATTCAAATTTGTATACTTTGACTTCAAATGGAAAAGAGTAAAAATTATTTAAAAATTAAAAAATTAAATTTAAAATTCAAAAATATAAGAGCAACACTTACTATGTTTTTTTTTACCTTAACAATTATTACATGACCTTCATTTATCTTCAATTTATTGAAATAAGCTTGGGCCTCCACATTGAAATTTTCTAGAATGTTTAACATTATATTAAAAATTCTATCATTAAAACTCTTACTTATATTAATAGTTATAGAAGCTGCTTGGTTCAAATTGACCACATTAGGAGTCATTATGGAAACAATCATTGATTTATTGAATCAAAACTTTGGCCCAATACTCCCATTATCTCAAATCCTCAACTTACTTCAGAATAATAAAATTATTTAATGACTAAATGTTATCAGTGAACAAATTATAGAGATGAGAAAAATTAATATGATCATTAGATTTGGGAACATCATTAGTCTCTTTAGAGGGAGCTCTCCTATCTAAAGAGGGTTGAATAGACCTTTGAGTAAAATCCTTAGCTACATTTGGCTGATAACCCTGTATCATTTACTATGGATTAGAAAATTGTGTGCTTATGCCACTATCAATTCCAAAGAACTCATCATCAAGTTTTACATGTTGAACACATGTAGTTTCTGTCGAAGCCTCGATACCATTCAAAGAAAATGTAGTAAAATTTGATGTTGTGAAATGTATAGTTCTACTACTCAATGTAAGTTAAATCAAATGCTTTATTTGACCCTATAGTGTAGTGCGAGATGGTCATGGTGGTGGAAATAAAATTCTCAGAGTATGAGTTAATACTACAAATAAATTAACACATCATGACATACACAAAACAAAATAAAATACATCAACACAGACCATGTAAAATTAATATATACCTTGCTATTGAACAGAGCTCATAGGTGATGAGAAATGATATATTAGTGGAATTAGATGATGTGAAATTTTTGGTTTATTTAAAAATAATGACAATCATTATAAAAGATGAAAATAATATAATTGTAAAATTGTAATTTTTACTAATGAAATAACAAATATTGAATGAAATTATGAAAATTCATACCAATAGCATGAGACTGATATTGGTGATGTGATTGTGGTGGAGGAACACTTGATCTCCTCATGCATTTTATAATTAGTGGTGAGGTAGGAGATGATTCTCTCTCATCTGTTTCAAAAAAGGCCTTAGGTGGTTGATGAGCCTTTATTGTTGCTTTATTTTGAGAAATTCATTGAGCTAATTTAATCTATAACACAAAAAATATATTTGCTAAATTCAAGATGTCATATAATAATTTTAATTAACTATAGTATAATAGTGCATTGTGAATTTACATCCTAGTCAGCAATAGAGAGTGCCTTAACATTTATTTATTCATGATGAATAGTAGGAATCTTTGTTCCTTGCAATTGGTAAAATAACTCATGGTATGGTAAAGAATGAAGTTGGTACAATAAAATCAAACATTTTTAATTTGAGAAGCCATAATCAAATCATCCTCAATTCTATTAGAAACATGGGTACACCAATCAAATTGGTCTTCACTAAATGTATGCAAGATATACACAGTAGTCATAAAAGGTATGTCTGACAATCTTCCTTATAAAATTAATCTGGCTTGGAGAATCTCAATCATGCAAAGTAAAAAAGATTTTTAACACATTTAGTTTTTACCAACCTTTTGTTTTTAATGTGGGTGGATATAAATAGAAAAACATATCATTATTATTAATAAACCATCTTGAAAATTATTTTTAAATTTTGAAAGCATTCTTCATAGCATTTACCATGTAGCTAAAATATATAGTGGGATTTTAGGTATTTTTTGTCCACATTCATTAGTATGGTCTTTGTATTGAAATGGTTCATATTCTTGTGAGGAGGCCCTATCAATTTGTGGATGACCTCGGGTGCAATTCCAAAGGAAAGAGAATGATTGATGATAGTTATATTGAATCTCAGTGACATCATGTTGAAATATGACAATAAATGAGCATTAAAATGATTATATGTATCATACTATGGCATGTGAATGATCCCATTGAAACTACCTTTATCAATCCATTCTAAGTATGTGTTTTCTCACAAGAGAAGCTTTAGGATTAGGGTGAACATTAGATTCTTGAAATAGGTTTTGCATTCTCTAGATGTGCTTGGAGTAGTACACATTGTTGAATCGATGATTGGGCATGTGTAGAGGTTTGGTGCAAGCTAAAGACTATAAGGGATGGTTTTTGTGGAGAAGCAGAGTACAAAAACTATGTGAAAAATGAGGACTAGGGATCTTATTTATGGGCAAACCCAATCGTGTCAAAAGTGATGGTAACTAATGTGGGTAGGTAAAGGTATTCAATATGATAGGATAAGACATATGAGCATTCGAGCAATTGTGTATATGATTGTCTGGATATTCATGCCAGATGACCATCTGAGTATTCAAACGACAATCTAGAGTATTTAAATAGATGTATGGAGTGTTCAGATGATCATTTGGAATGTTGAGACAATAATCTAAAATGATAATCTATTTTCCTACAGACGTTCACTTGTTCTTTCTAGGTGTTCATTTATGTTTTACAGATGATTGTCTTCACATTTCCAACTAAGCATCTAAAAAAAGTCTAGGTGCAAACATACCCAAAAAACATACACCGGATTTCACATCATTTTTGCCTTTGTGATTATTCACCTTTTTGATTGATTTATCATGACTCTGAAACATATTTGCCTTGTCATACCCATATTCTTTTTAGTATAGCCCACTAAAATTTTCCTTACATAGTCTATTTCAACCTTGTCATCTAGAGTTGCTCTATTGGAGAATAGTATTTTTGGGGGAAACAATGTTGAGTGGCATCCATACATTGCCTTTGTATGGATTCTTTTCCAAGCTATCAATTTGTTTCAATGATGGAAGTTTATAAATTACACTATTGCTAATAATGAAGATCATTTTAAGCAATTCCCTATTAATGTTCGATTTTTTTTTTTAGATCCAAGTGTAGGTAGATAAGGTTGCTCTATAATTTTAGCATTTGCAAGAGCTCCTCAACCATTGGGAGAGGGATTTTTACATCATGTATTGTGTTCCTTCTAACTAGCACTTGCATGTAACTTTTCCACCTACACTAAATGTTGGCAGATTCATTTCCACAATTCTTTCTCTTGTCATCTTCTTCAATAGGGGGATGGAATCAACTACCACACATAAATTCATTTGTTGGCCCATCTTAGTGGACGTTGTTTGTGCAAGGTTGTAAGTTAGTGTGGTACTATATGTCGTTGCGTTCTGTTTTGGGAAATAATAGTCTTTTTGGCTCCTTTTGAGACCACTTAGGATGGGTGCGTGGCTTATGAGGCTCTTTCGGCTAAACCCTTTTATTTGGTTGTTTAGTCGCCTAGGAATGATCTACCTCCATTACCATCAGGTTCTGGCTTGTGCTTAAATTTGTCATTTATTATTTGAGAGTTTGATTTTTCTTTTGAATTGCCATACTTAGCTGGTGGTTTTGTTCTTCTTCTTCTTCGGCTTCTTCACACGAGCACTGATGGGACCCACCAGCTGCCTCGCCTTGGAATCGAAGTCAGCAACGTGACCAGCAGCCATAGCTGAGGGTGGCGGCGTCGTGAGTGAGGTCGAGGCAACTTGTACCTTTCTGTTGCTTTTCTTTGGCCCTAAAATCAGCTTGCGAAGAGTTAATTGGGACCTTAGTCGTGACTAAACTGACGGAATCCATGTTAAAGTTTGCAATTGTAAGCCCCTCTTACAGACTTATATATATTGTATGGCGGCGTCACCTCCATTTTCAAAACAAAACGTGCATTTACCGATTTCAACAAATATTTCATTCCATTCGTCATCTATTGACCTCTAAAGCCGTGTTAGAATCTTATCTCAGATCCATCCTACTTTTATTTAAAAAAAAAATAGATGACGGTGTCCTTCTTTTATTTAATTTAGTCTCCCCTTCCAGAGTTCAGACTTTTCTGCACATTTGCGTCATTTAAGTTTAATCGAAAACGCAAGAAAGTAATTAAAAGGCCGGTCGTGTTCATTCATTGGATTCGTGCCGTTCATGCTTATCGATTTGAGAAACCTGACAAATCTGCTAATCCTAATTAATCGCTGGTGCTTATCGATTCGAGAAACATGACAAATCTGCTAACGTTAGTTAATATCTTCACTAAATCACGTTTATTGCTTTGAAAATTGATATTGATTGCCGTCCATTTCGAAGAATTGAGAAACCACGTTGCGTTTCCTAGAAAATAAATTTCTATAGAGATTCTTTTCAGCATATATCTTAAATATAGATGTTCGATCCTTTGTTGAATTGATTACATTATATAATTAATAAAAGATAATATATAAATCAATATTAGTATTTTAATTGATTAAAGATTTTAAATAATATTCAAATTTAATATGGTATTGTGAGTTGTGTTAAAAATTTAATATTTAAAATAATTTTGAAAAAAAGATTCATAAGATTATTATTTATTTATTTTTATTTAAAAATAATAATAATTATATATATGAACTCACAACTTATAATTCTTATAATGTTAAAATGTATAATTTTAAAATTTCAATATGTTACATAGCTTTTCTTGTTTAGTACATGAGTGGCTTTCCAATATTTTTTTTTCTTTTTAGAATATCATAATTGAGTTGAATAAGAAGTGGCTATTATCAGTTGATGATTTGTAGTAGGCATTTAATTGAAAGGATTACTTAAGTTAGAAGAACTTGTTATTATAAAGATATGAATGAATATATTTTTTAGTTTTTATATGATGTGAAGAGCGGCGTAAAGTAGGGAGTGGGTTAAATTTCATGGTCATATAATTCTATTTATATTTATATTTTTTATTGTAAAATATAATCATTTTCTTGCATAGAATGTATAAAATGTATTATTAAAATTTTAGACACACCACTAAAATATATAAAAAATTATAGACTTTTATTTATTTATTTAATATTTCCTTATTCTACTATGGATTATATTAACGTTTGAATTTAAATATTAAATAAATAACCATCATCAAAAAAATTGTGACAAATAATCTCAACCATCAAATTCAATCCTTAGTGAAGGGACTAACTAGATGTTTTATTATTTAAGTTGATGATGTATATAATATTTATTTATAGATACCTGAAAATTAGTCCTTTATATACAATTAGATTTATTTTATGTATGTCTATATAATTGTTTATGTCTGGGTTTGGTTAATATTCAACATTATTTAATCGTTATGTTGAATCAAGTGGCCTAAAACCCCTTTTTGTTTAATCTTATGTTATCATTTTTCAAATAATGTATATTTTTTGGTCTGATGTTAAGATCATATGTAGGATTTTGGCACTTTTATTGATTGTTTGTATTATCTTCATACCATTTTGGTGCCTTCTATTTATTTGGTTGAGCACATGCACCCTTTTCCACCTTTCACATTTCTATGTTTTAGAAGATGACATGAGTCCAATATTTAGTTATTTATAAATTAAAAAAAAATATTAGGTTCATTTATCAATTGAGCATTTTCAAGTACATTAGAACATTTATCAATTCTTGACCAGCATTCTACATTATGAAATACTTTTCTCTACACATTTAACAAAGTAAATTAATTTTTTTCTATCTATTTTTATCAAAATATTTGTTCCAATTTAAGAAGTCTAGAAAATTTATTGATTTGTATAACATAGGTACAAAACAAACACCAATTGACATTTATGATTTTTTCATTTAAGTCCTTTTAAGAATACAAGAGTGGAAATGTATATCTACGAACAAATACCAAAAAAAAGGCTAGAAAATTTAAAGACTTTATTTACATTGTGTAGACTTCTCAAGTTCATACAATTTTACCTAGATTGTATGATGGTATTGGCATCTTTCTTTTACTTAGTTTTAAATAATTGTGAAAAAAGAGGTTTATAAGATTTATAATTACTTAAAAAATAAAATAAATAAATAAATGAATAGTACAATAAAATAAATATGGACTTAATTATATGTGTTATGAATTCACAATTTGTAATCATGATAATGTTATAATGTATAATTTTAAATTTTCAATGTCTTGCGGACCATTTCTAGCTTAATACACAAGTGTCTGACCCACACTATTTCATTTTATAAAATCACTATTGATTTGAATAAGCACTGGTTGTTATGAGTTAACGATTTGTATTAGGCATTCCTTTGAAAATAAGAATTAAGTTATAAGAGCTTGTTATTATGGGGATATGATTTTTTGTTTCTATATAATGTGGAGAGTGATGTAATGTAGGGAGTGAGAGTTAAATTTGATGGACAAATGATTTTTTTTTTTTTGTTATAATATAAAAGCATTTCCTTACATAAATTATATATAATGTAATTTGAAATATTGGGTATGCTGAAAAAAAATAGAAAGGATTATATAGAATGTATATTTTTATTTAATGTTTTCTCCTTTTACTATAAACTATAATAACATTTGAATAGAAATATTTTAAAAAATAAACATCATCAAAAAAATTGTGATAGGCAATGATAATCATCAAATTTACTCCCTTGTAGGAAGGAAACTATTTAGATGTTTAATAATTTATTAAATTAGAACATATCTTTTAATGCTTATTTATAGATAACTCAAATTAGTTCATTTGCATATAGTTAGAGACCAATTTTTTCTAGATAAAAGGTTGGAGGGTCCCTTACCCAATTTTATGATATGAAAAGACCAAGATAACAAAGATCGTATAAATGGGAAGACCAAGAACAACTATAAACAAATCATACAACCCACTAAGGCCCTTCTTCTCCATGGTCCTTTTGTGGTCAGAAGTTCATACTTAGAGATCCTTTGTCCTTCTTACCTTTTCCATTCTTTTTGGAACTTACCTTCATCAATTTTCCTTCTTCACCTAAATTAGGCAAATTAAGCATAGACATTTCAAGAGACTTGCATGATGTTTGATTTAGCAAGAGAGTCCTATCTAGAAAGTCTTCAACTTAAATTAAAAATGTCCTTACCTCCTACCTCTATTTACATTCATAGTTGTTAATCATTGCAGGTTCTCTAACCATAGATTTCTCACACGGGGTAAAAATTTTCATAGACATTTTTGGTAATAATTCTAGGATATCACTTTCCTTCTCACTCTTGGATTAGATGTCTAGATGTGTTTAATTTTAATATTCACTTCCATCCCTATCACAATCATCTAAATTATATTTCCACAATGATGCTCCCTTCTTCCTCTTTACCAAACCATAAGTGGTACCCAGATGACATGTATTGAAACATTTATGACATTGGAAAGGCACACCCTAATAATAAATGGGTTGTTTCCAAGTATTGGCATAGATCTTCATCTCAATTAAATCTAAAAAAATATATAAAAGGATTTAGATTGACTAGTATCTGGGAAAATGTGGAATGGTGCATCTCCCTGGAGTTTTCATCAATCATTAAACATTTAGACAACGAATCTCCAATAACTTTCAAACCTTCATCAAACTAATATTAAAATGGTATTTATGGTATCCTTACCTATATTATTTTAACAATGAAAGCCTCAGTGACCAGATTAAAATCTAGATGCCATGGCTTCATACTAAGAAATCTCTAACCCCAGCTATAATAATTTTAAAATTAGTGTTTAGGGTTTTGGTCTACAAACACCACAATGAATCATATTTTTTTTAATCAAGTTTTAAGTTATTTAAGAATCCACTAATGTTATATTAACATATTAAATTTACATTTCCTTGTTATCATAGTCATTTATTGTAATAAAATTATGCCAAGCATATTTTGTATAAAAAATATAGAACAATAACATATTATCTAGGATAAATGATTTGAATTTCATATCTAGTATGCTAAATATGTTAACTAATTAATTATATTATTCTCATATATGTAATAAGTTATTTTAATATAATTATTTTAGATGATTAATATAAAATTATAGAATTAAAAGGTACACAAGGATGTAATAAATCCAGAGCAAGGCTCAAAGTGATCTAGATAATTCAAGAAGAGCCCTTTATTTTAACATAGACATAATGTCATCAAGTTTTAGTGAAACCATGGTGGGTTCATGTCTCATCACTCCCAAAACATGTAATGGCATCATGGATTATCAAAGAATCACACAACCTATGTTTGATGAGTAGTGGTTGAAAACTTCAATCAATTTTAGATTCCACATTGGTTTAGTTCTTATCTTAGGTTGTATTGTGTACCTTATATATTTTAGTTTGTGTAAAAAATAAAGTGTCTTAGGATAAGTAGAGATATTCAATGAAATTTATGTTCAGTATAGAAAATGAAAGTGTTGAGTCTATGGTTCAGATTTTCATTGTTCTCCTAACATGTTTTAAGTGTTATGTGTTCTTGTAATTGTCTAATAAGTGATGCAAAAAGAAAACATTATGAGGGGTTTGGTAGGTTATGAGCTGTATATTTATTCATAAAGAAAATTTGATAGAATTAAACTTTTGTTGTTTAATTATGACACTAACGATCGAATATGAGAATGTATGGTAATTATCGAATCAGTGATCAAATATGATGGGTGTATTATCCAAAATTTGGTACAATCACCATCTTTGATTTAATTTCATTGAAAGCTTTAACATGTATAATATTGACAAAGAATTAGGTATTGTTTTACCTTATTTTTGATAAAAAAATAAATCTTATCTTTACTGATAGGTGTGAAACTAGAAAATATTAGAATGTTAAATATGTATAATAATCAACAATTTTGATTTTATAGAAATGGTAAATATGGAATTAATTTTTTAGAAAACACTAACAAGAGATATATTTAGATTTCACACATACTTATGTTGAGTGTTATGACTACCTAACTATGGAAATAAGAGAAATAAATGATCATATATGTTCAAGAATAGTTACATGATCATAAAAATAATCTTAACATTCTTTTTCTAAGTGGATATTAGTGCAATGCACTTGGGGCTATTGATTGCAAACTTATCCTAGTTCACCGTGACAAATGATTAGTATGAAATAATAGAGCAATTAATTTTTTGGAAATGACATATCAATAATAGGATCAAAAACACTTCTAGATGTAATCATTATAGGAGAAATAGAATGTAATTCACTTGAGTTTATTAACTAGAGACTTATACCAATTAAATGTACCGAAGAACTATTTTTGAACCTTATATGCTTGTGGATGCTAAGCAATATGAGATATTAAAATAAGGGGATTTTAGTGCAAAAATAATTGTTTATCATATCTCATCTTTAAAACCCAAGGGAAACTTAGATAGCTTGAAAACTTACAAGAAAACATAGTAGTTTAATGGGATAAGATGAGCTCAATCACATTAGTAATAGTTGATTGATGCCTAAGTATCCAATACTACAATGAGGTAAATGAATACCATGTAGTTCTCCAATCTATAATGAATGTGTAATTGTACTCCTTTGGATATATATATATATATATATATATATATATATATATATATATATATATATATATATATATATATATATATATATATGAAACTATATGATGGATTTGATACTTGAATTTGATATTTATTGAATTGATTTAGAAAGAACTTGACATGGCTTAATATTACTACTTCTTAGAGGTATTGGATTTGAAATGAATATGGCATATCTAATAAATAAATAGAAGTGTAAAATATTTAACCAAGCGAATACCAAGTGGTGAAAATGAATGGCTCTTAACATGTATTTATAGGTGAATATTTTGATAATTTCCATTACCCAACCATGCAAAACATCTAGAAAGACACAAAAGAATATTTTTAGCTTTGAAATATATCTATTATTAGGCACAAAATGTAACTAGCCTAAGTGGATAGAGGAATAATACACTCATATCTAGCTAGCACATAAATATCCAAATGGACCAGGGACACATGTCCTAAACTAGAGATAGATTGAAGGTGAAAGTTAAATTGACAGTTTTGTGTAATAGACAACAATAAACATAGGTTCAAACTGCATATAGATAAATGGGTTAGAGGAATGTATTTGAGTGTAATTCATGTGGTTTGTATGTTTTTTATGAATTAACATTGTCCAATACCTATGATCATTTTTATGTGTCTACATCCCTCCCATGTTCCATTTTTTTGTTATAGTAATGAAATTACTAGAGCAAACAAGAAAATGGTTGAACCTAAGTACATATGTTTTTTTTTCTTTGAGTAGATAATTCAATTATGTATAGAACTCAATTGAATAAATCATAAAATATCTCATGAAGTACTCATATGTTTATTTTGAAATTTGAGAAAACTAAACTTTGAAAATTTCAAAATTTAAGAGAGAACATGGGATGATGGGTTGAGGAAAGTGTTTCCTTTGAAATGAAAGTATTCCCCCATGCCATATCATGAAAAATTATTACCCTTTTATAACCAATATTTTATCAAAATAAAATGGTAAAGCATGTGCTCATTGATAATCGATCTGGATTGAATATATGTAATATATATTTCTTAAATTTACTAGGCATGAATATAAAAGACTTTAGCCATTCTAATATAAATATTCATGTTAAGATTGTATGTAGGATCTTGCAATTTTTAATGATTGTTTGTAATATCTTCAAACCATTTTGGTGCCTCCTATTTATTAGTTGTGCACATACATAGTTTTCCACATTTCACATTTTTATTTTTTGGAAGTCAGTATGAGCTCAATATTTAGTTATTTATAAATATAAAAAATAGGTTTATTTAATCAATCGATGTTTTTCAATTACATTAGATCATTTATGTATTTTGGAATCACATTCTAGATTACAAAATACTTTCCACTACACACTTAATAAAGTAATGTTTTTTGTGCTATTTATTTTTAGCAAAATATTTGTTCCAATTTGAGAAGTCTAGAAAACTTATTGATTTATATAAAACATGTAATAAAAACAAATCCAATTAACATTTATGATTTATTCATTTAAATCATTTTAATAATAGAAGAGTGGATATGTATATCTATGAAGAAATACACAAAAGAGGATAGAAAATTTAAATATTTTATTTACATTATGTAGACTTCTCAAGATGATATAATTTTATCTAGATCGTATGGATGGTCTTAGCATCTTTTTTTTACTCAGTTTCAGATAACTATAAAAAATATGTTTATAAAATTTATAATTAATTAAAAAATTTAAATATAAATAAATAAAAACACAATAAAATAAATATGTAATTAATTATATGTGTTGCAAACTCATAATTTGTAATACTGATAATGATATAATGCATAATTTCAAACTTACAATGTCTTGTGGACCATTTATAACTTAAGAGATGAGTGTCTTTCCCAAACTATTTCCTTTTATACTATCAAAATTGAGTTGAATAAGAACTGGTTGTTATAAGTTGATGATTTGTAGTAGGCATTCCTTTGAAAGTAAGATTTAAGTTATAAGAGCTTGTTATTATGGGGATATGATTTTTAGACTTTATAGGATTTGGAAAGTGTTGTAAATTAGGGAGTGGGGGTTAAATTTTATTGCCATATGACTTTATTTATATTTTGTATTTTAATATATAAACAATTCCTTACATAAATTATATAATACATAATTTGAAATGTTAGGTATGCTACAAAAAAATATAAAGGATTATATAAAACATATATTTTTATTTAATGTTTTATCCTTCTAATATAAACTATACTAACATTTGAATAGAAATATTAACTAAATAACCATCATCAAAAAAATTGTGATAGGCAATGTCAATTATCAAATTCAATCTTTTGTATGAGGAAAACTAGTTAGATGTTTAATTATTTAAGTAGAACATGTCCTTTTATGCATATTTATAAAAACCTAAAATTGGTTCCCTTTAATGCTTATAGTTGGAGTCATTTTTTTAATCAATAAAGGGTTGTAGGGTCCCTTACCCATTTTTATTATACAAAAATACCAAGATAATAAAGCCCATAGAAATGGTAAAACCAAGAACAACCATAAACAAAGCCAAAAACCCACTAAGACCCTCTCTATAGTCCTTTCATGATCAAAAGTTCATATGTAGAGATCTATTATCATTCTTACCTTTTCCATTCTTTTTTGAGCTCAACTTCATCCATTTTCCTTCTTCACCTAAACCATGAAAAATAATAATAGACATTTTAAGAGCCTTCCTTGATGTTTTATTCAATAAGGGAATCCTATCTAGCAAGACTTCACCTTTAGGTAAAGAATTTTGAACATCCTACCTCTATTATAATTCATTATTTTGAATCATTGTGGCTTCCTTGATCACAGATTGCTCACATGGGGCCAAATGTTTCATAGACATTTATTTTACTAATTCTACGATATCACTTTCCTTTTCACTCTCAAATTCCATGTCTAGATGTGTTTTATTTTTAGATTAACTTCTATCTTTCTAAAAATCCTCTAAACTATATTCCCACCATGATGCTCCCTTATTCCTCTTTACCAAACCACAAGTGGTATCCAGATAACCTGTATTGAAACATTAATGACATTAGAATGGTAAGCCCTCATAATCAAGGGGTTATTTCTAGTTACATCCATGTATCTATATCTCAATTAAATCTAGAAAATCTAAATAAGGTTTCAGATCAACTACTATTTGGGAAAATATGAAATGTCACCTCCACTTAGAGTTTTCACCAATTATTAAGCATTCATCCAATGAATATCTAATAACTTTTAAAGGTCCATCAAACTAGAATTTAAATGGTAGATGTGGTAGCCTTACCAAGACTAGTTTAACATCAAAAGCCTCAGTGATGAGATTAAAATCTAGATGCCATGGCTTCATAACACGAAAAATCTTAACCCAACTCTAATAATTTTGAAATTAATGTTTAGGGTTTTGAGCTACAAACACCACAATGAATCATAATTTTTTTTTATCAAGTTTTAATGTCTTTAATAATCCACCAATGTTATATTAATGTAATAAATTTCCATTTCCTTGTTATCATATTCATTTATTGTAATAAAATCACTTAAAGCATATTATGTACAAAAAAATATAGAAAAATTAAAATTTTTTTAGGGTAAATGATTTTAGTTTTAGATCGAGTATGATAACTATGTTAACTAATTAATTATATTATTCTCATATATGTAACAAGTTATTTTAATATAATTATTTTAGAAGATTAACATAAAAATCTATGATAAAAAGGTACATAAGGATTTTGTAGAGACATTGGAACACTCAAAATTATCTAGATAGTTCAGGAATACCCCTTTATTTTAACATAGATGTCATGCCATCAATTTTTAGTGAAACCCATGGTGGGGTCACATATCATGTCTAGAAAAACCTGTAATGGCACCATGTATTATCAAAGAATCACATCACCTATGTTTGATGAGTAATGGTTAAATTTTTTGATTAATTTTAGATTTTGTATTGGTTTAGTTCTTCTCTAGAAAAACCTGTAATGGCACCATGGATTATCAAAGAATCACATCACCTATGTTTGATGAGTAATGGTTAAAATTTTTGATTAATTTTATATTATGTATTGGTTTAAATTGTGTTCTTCATATTTTTAAGTTTATGTAAAAAATAAAGTGTTCTATGATATGTAGAGATATTCAATTAAATTTATGTGTAGTAGTGCAAATGCAGGTGTTGAGTCCATGATCAAGAGTTTCATTTTTATCCTAGCATGTTTTAATTATCATGTGTTATTCTAATTGTCTACTAAGTGTTGTAAAAATGAAAAGAATTGTGAGGGGTTTGGTAAGTTATGAGTTGTATATTTATCCATGATGAACATTTGATAGAAGTAAACTTGTGTTATTGAATGATGAGACTAATGATTGAATATGAAAATGTGTGATAATTATCCAATTTGTGATCAAATTTGATTGGTGTATAATCTAAAATATGCTACAATCCCATCCTTGATTTCATTTCATTACAATATTTACATGTATACTATTGATAAAGAATAAGGTATTGTTTTACCCTATTTTTGATGTAACAAAATAAATAGTATCTTTACTTATAGGTTTCAAACTAAAAAATATTAGAATGCTAAAGATGTATACTAGTTAACAATTTTGATTTTATAAAAAAGGTAAATATGGAATTAATTTTTTTAGATAAAATTAACAAGAGATATATTTACCTTACACACATTTTTTTGTTGAGTGTTATGACTATCTAACTATGTAAATCATTGAAATAGATGATCATATAGGTTCAAGAATAGGTACATGATCACAAACATAATCTAGAGATGCATGTGCTAAGTGGATAGTAGTGCAATGCTCTTGGGGATGTTGACTGTAGACCTATCCTAGTTGACTATGAGAATTGACTAGTATGAAATAATAAAGAAATACATTATTTGAAAATGACATATAAATAATAGGATCAAAAACACATCTGGATGAAATCATTCTAGGGTAATTATAATGTAGTTCACTAAAGTATATTGACTAGAGACTTATACCAGTTGAATGTGCGAAGGAACTATTTTTTAATGTTATATGCATGTAGATGATAAGTAACTTGAGATATTAAAATTAGGGGATTTTAGTGAAAAATAATTATTTGTTAAATATTATCTTTAAAACCCAAAGGGAAATTAGATATCTTGGAAACTTGATATAAAATATAGTAGTGTAATGTGAGAATATGACCTCAATCACCCCATTAATAATTGATTGATGCCTAAGTATATAATAGTGTAATGAGGTAGATAAAGCCCACCTAGTTCTCTCACCTATAATGAATGTGTAATTATACTCCTTTGGATCTATGTATGAAACTATAAGATGGATTTGATATCTATTAAATTGATTTAGAATGATATTGACTTAGGTTAGTGCTACTCCTTCTTAGAGGTATTTAATTTGAAATAAATAGGGCATATCTAATAAATATGCAAAAATGTAAAATATTTAACCAAGTGAATACCAAGTGGGGGAAATGAATGACTCTTGACATATTTATAGTTGAATATTCTAATAATTTCCATTACCCAACCATTCAAAACATTTAAAAAGGCACAAAATAATACTTTTAGCTTTGAAATATATCTATTATTAGGCAAAAAATGTAGCTAGCCTAAGTGGATAGAGGCACAACACACTCATATCTACCTAGCACATAAATATCCATATGGACCAGGGACACATGTCCTAAACTAGAGATAGTTTGAAAGTGATTTTATGTATCTTGAGAAGTAAAAATAAATATTTTTGTGTAATAGATAACAATAAAAAAGGTTCAAACCTACATATAGATAAATGGGTTAGAGGAATGTATTTGAGTGCAAGTCATGCGGTTTGTAATTTTTATGGACTAACATTATTTGATACCTATGGTAAAATTTATGTGCCTACATCCCTCCCACATTCCATTGCTTTTTTTATAGTAATGAAATTACTAGAGAAAATTAAGAAAATTATTGAACCTATATATGTATAACAACTTTTTATTTGAGTAGATACTTGAATTATGTAGGAAAATTTATTTAGTAAAACACAAAACAACTCATTAAGTGTTCATTTGTGAATTTTTAATTTTGAGAAAACTAAACTTTGAAAATTTTAAAATTTAAAAGAGAGCATTGGATGATGGATCAGGGAAAGCATTTCCTCTGAAAATGAAAATATTCCTCCATGTAATACTAGCAACAACTATTTACCCTTGTCTAACCAAGATTTTGTTAAACAATTAATTTTGTAAAGCATGTGATCATTGATAATAGATATGGATTGAATATATGTAATATATATTTATTAAATTTACTAGGCATGAATGCAAAAGACTTTAGCCATTCTAATATCAATATTGGGTAAGTGCATGGAGTTGGGAGATAATTTTTTGGACATTACCGATAATTCAATCATGTTAATTAATAACACAATCACATTATTTAATTAACATGATCATGTTATTTGAATTTAGGCTTAGTGATTACTGAGCCATAACATGATCACAATATTATATAATAGGATCATGCTATTTTAATTTCCAATAACTCAATCACCTACCCAAACCCTAAGCCTAAATTATATACCACCTACCCAAACCCTACCCCACCCTTTTAGTTCATGTGGATATATGTGCATAGGACCTTTTTATGATGATGACATCAGTGGTTCAAATGGATTAGATCATATTCTTATGAGTGATGATTTTTTGGCATACACATTTGGCATGTAAACATCAATCACCACATAGATGTAGGTATTTTTTATATAAATCTCATCTTAAATTTAAGTTATATTTTCAAGTTTAATATAGCTAACAAATAATTTAAATATAAATTTAATTATATATATATATATCATGTTTTATGTCACAAGAGGTGATGGTTCCTTCATAATCACAATCAACATTTATAACATTTTATTTTTTATGGCCATTGTTTACGTATTCGAGCCTAGCTACTGGGCCATATAGTATTTCATATGCCTCTATTAAGATGACACCAATTACCTATACAAACTAAAATTTTTGAGCTAATATTATGTTCTATGTACATTTAGTCTATGTATATTTTCCTTGTATGTTTAGGTTAAATTTATATTTATCTATTTTCATAGTCTATTTTCATGTTCTCTCTCTTTATCATTACTCTATTCTTTACAATAGTTTCAAGCTATGAGAATGGGCTCAATGGTATTTAAATAACTACTTTTGGAAAATCCCACAAAGATTCCATGAATAATATCATTTGGGATTAGATAAGGGTAGTTCACATGCCATGAGGATACTTATATAAAATGAATCTAACACTTATATAGGGGTCCTTCTAGGTAACACTATCTTGAAAATGAAGTTGTTAATCTCAATATTGTCATGTTATCATTTTGACTTATGTCACCATTACCATTATAAATAAATCCACATGTTACCCTTGAAAATAAATGATAATAGTAAGGGAATTTAAGGTAAAAGAGAAGAAATGTGCATCATTAATAATATACATAACACAACAAACATATATGTTTTTCTCTTTGCATCTAATTTACTTCTCTTCTCAAGAATTAATTCAAAAATAACACAACTATAAACATAAAAGTCATGAATGGTCTTATGTTGGACCATGATTACTTGGAAGTAAAATCCAACATTGCTCTTATAGGGTCATTGATTAAGGATGCAGACATTGCATTCATATTTTATACCCATTACCCATATGATACATTTTCTCTTTCTAGTACCCAAGGTCAATACACTATTTTATAATAAATATATTACATGATTCCTAGGATAGGAAATTATTTATGAATAAAACATGAAGCATATTTTTACACAAAATATTTGAAGCTTCCTTATGAATTTATACCCATTTTTCTAGTGGAAGTTAGCTTGGAAGTGATAATATCCTATTAAATGGGATTCCCATTTATATACCTCTTTCCCAAAGAATTTCCTAATAATGAAAAATAAAATTCCTATAACCATATTTCATCTAAAACAACAAGGACACAAACTTGACATGACTACACATATAACATTTACTTTCTCATCTTTGATATGGGTAAACACAGATAATCAATTTTCTCTCTTCACCATCTATATTTATGCACCTAGCATTTGTATAATAGCCATGTATATATATTTTATGGTAGGTGTGTGAAATAAATATCCCACACCAATCCACTTAAATAACCATTTCCAACAAATAATGAGGAACTATTATAATCATCAATGTCATGAAAAAAAAAGAAACTAGTGTATTATATGTTCCCTTTCACTAGTCCTCTAATTTTGGTTTTGGTACAAGGTTGCTAATATAACACTTCAATATATGTCTTATCAATTCAGATTTATTTGTATTTTCACATGCATGCTTTTCCTCTTATTTCCTATAATGTGTCATTGCATTCATATACTTATATACATAGATCTTTTATATACAAGTTCTTTTATTGATAATTTGGTTTCTGTATATAATATTTGATACTTTATATATAACTAAGTGACACCTTATTTAAATTAAAAATTGATGGTTAGAGTAGAGACTCATCCCTCTCTACAAGATGAGACAAAATTAGGCCTTGCTATTGTAATATCATTTGCACATGCATTGACAGAGGTATGTATTAGTTGTAATTTTGAATTGTAAAAATGGACTTGTTTTAATAATTTTAGTAAATCTACATGGGGAAAATATAAATTATATAAATGTATTGTATATGTAGGGTTATCCTAATATAGATGATATTCTCAGTTAGATGATGAGTAGGGTAACTTCTCATGTTCCTCTCATATTTGAGACACCTCTTCGGATAATTGATCCTGCCATTGACTTGTTTAAGCATTAAAAATAGATTGAGTGGGATCACAAACTTGTAGTAAGTGCATGTTTAAATGATTTTTTATTTTATTTTAAAATTAATTTATTAAAAATTATTTGAAAGTATTTTATTTTAATTTTTTAATAATTCTTGTATTTGAATAGGCTCTGCTACAAGCTAATTATGAGCATAGGAACTATAGTCAGACCTTAGATCAATCCAAGGCATTATAGGGGTCTCCATATACTATCAAGGCATCCCAGGGAGAGTCTTCTTTGAGGAAGGAAAATAGAGGGAGGCTATTTGATGAATAGGATGTCTTACACATGATATGTACTTTTTTGTATGCTTATATGGCGTTTTATGCATTTTTGGCATTGTATATGCACATATGACACTCAACCAACATTAGATAATATGTTTGTAGATTTAATTTTTTGTATGCCTATCATAGTAATCTATGTATTATTGACATTGGACACATGTTCCTCTATTGTATGCCTATTATGGCAATTTGTCTAATTTATATTTAGATTTTATTTCATTATGTGTTATTGTATAATTTTATTTTGATCTTCCAAATTATTATCTATCAAACCTCATATTTAATGTTATACATGCACAAATTACGATTAAAAAATTGTTCTTTTAAATTCTATAAATCTTAGATCTCCCAATTTGTTTTTATATTAAAGTTTTTATTTCATTATTTGTAGTGGAAATGACTAATGACACTCTTATCAAATAGGCTTAATGGCCTTATTCTATTTGTACCTATGTTTTTTTACACTTTTGAGACACTTGTTTTTGTTACTATACCTATTACAAACCTCTCACATTCATTCTCTAACTCAATTCATGAATTCCATTCACAAACATCCTTTCACTCTTTCACTATTTTCTCACTAGGTAATCCTCTTAGGTTTGAATTACCAAAACTTGATATAGGTCTCAAGGAGTAAGTCTTATATCATATATGTTCTTATATGGTCAAATAAAACCTGTCTTAACCTATTAAAATTTCTCAAATACACTTCAACATTCAATTCCACATATATAGCTCACAATGGTCTCCTTAGGCTTGTAGCCTTTTTTTATGCAAATTTTATTGGTTTGAGAAATATATCAAATATTACAGATGTTTAAGATCTTTTATAGACACCCTATATCTTTTTAAAGGTGTGTGTCAGGTTTCATGACCTAAATCCACTACTAGGCAACACTTCCTTTCTAAACCACCCTTTAATTATGCCTAATTAGCCGTATCTTAAATCCACAATCACAAAATCCATACTATAAAATATTTTACAACACCAAAAAATATTTATTCCTTTTCCGTACATCTAAACATGTCATAATATGAATTTTAATTTATTTCTAATGGTTAAAACTCTTTCTATGGGGTTTTTGGTCTTGAAACCATAGTTAGGCTTCTACACATGCCAAGGGACTATATAATTCAATATCTTAAGTTATAAAAAGTTTAAAAGGATTAAAATGCCAAATATATGTCTATTTTAACCTCACACACCTTATAAAATAGTTGATACATCTAATTTATCTTTATTCTCTCTTCTAACCATCAAAACACATGTTTTTGAGTCCTATTTAGAATTATGACAATAGGGTTTGTGTATCAATGAGTGTCAAGGGCTGTCTTAAGGGATTTTAAAATTATCATTACCTTGTTAACATATTTAATCAACCATAAAAACCATTATATCCATCATCATACACATTTATACAAGAAAAGTCTCTCCTCTCTATCTTGATTGTGCACAATAAAGCACCCTATAGGCTTGTGACAATAACATGGAGTATTAGTTCAATTTCAAATATCTCATGCATTTCATAAGAGATTAAAAACCTCATTTTATTATGGGACCATATTCAAATTCCATATATTCAATGACATACTTGACAATATTAATAAATAACTCTTAGTTCCCTTTGTAATGTGATTGTTAACCCAAAATAGGGTATAAAGAGGGTTTCTTTGTTCTAGAGGACTGTATGTTGATTATTTACCATTATATTTTATATAAAAAATAATTAACCTTCCACCTAAATGATCATTCTTAATATATATATCATTATCTACACCAAAGTCATACTCCCTTCGTGAGAAACAATAATATACTTTCATATTGGACTATCATAGGCAAAACAACGTATATGGGTATATGTCTTAATCATTTATTTTTAGGTATGTATAGGTTAAACACATTCAAAACTAATAGCATTATGACTCACAAATAACCAACCTATTGGAATCACTCCAAGCTCTCTTCCTTGATTGTGACCTATAGTCACTTCTTGGTTACCACCTATAGCCATTCATCCCCCCTGCAACCTTGCACAAATGACAACATATTCATGGCCTCAAGGACCTTCAAGGATAATATGAAACTATTGAAATAACATTCATTGAATGGATAATTCCCAAAAAGTCACTTTCAAGGTCAATATGCCAATAGGCCCACTACTCAATACCACTAAATAGGTCAATTACCACCTAATAGGTCAAGAGGTCAAGGTTGTCAAAGTTATTAAAATTGTCAAAGTTGTCAAAATTGTCAAATTTTTCAAAGTTGTAAAATATATCAATAGGTCAATATTTCAATATGTAAATTATTCATTAAGTTTTTAGGTCTCTATTTTAAGTTGTCAAAATTGTCAAACAAGTCAAAGTTGTCAAAGTTATCAAAGTTGAATTTGTGGTTCCAAAACTCTAGTTTCAATGCTTCTTGAGTGAAAAATAAAACCTAAAACACATATAAGGAGGTGTATAAAATATAGGACTAGTTTTTTGGCCCCCCATCAGGCCCAATAAAAAAACCCACCACCCATTCTGATCTCAAGAACACCATTCCCAATACAAGAAAAATGCAAATTTTTAGCCTAAGTTCAAACATGCATAAAATAAAAATTTAATTAATTTACATGAAACATAATATACATCTCATAACAATTTAATACCTCTAATTTTACCCTATATAACTTAGGTGGAAGCTTTGATATCAGTCTGTTACACAAGTTGTTGTGACGGGTCTAAAAGTGTAACTTTTTGGTAGTGAACAAGCAACTTCTTGATCTCCATCTAAAATTTCTACCTAAAAGACCTCCACCTATAAATTTATCACTTTTATAACATATATATATGAAAATTACATGTTATCTCATTATCAAAAAATTCAAATCCAATCGAAAGTGCATTTTCACTACATTTTGAAGAGCAAAAACACTGCTAATAAATGTTGTCAAAGTTCAAGCTATGGTTGTAGAAACTAGATTTTGATGCTTCCTAAGTGAAAAATGATAATTATAAAACATAATATGGGGTTTATGATGTCTAATAATAGGTTATTATACTCTCTTCATGCCTTATTGACAAACCCACCACCCATTTTGGCCTCAAGAACACCTTTACCAATATAAGAAAAATATAAATTTTAAGCCTAAATTCAAACACACATAAAATGAAAATTGTAGGTCATTTCCATATAAAAATAGATAAATTACATAAATATTTAATATATCTAATCATACACTATATTAATTATGAAAAAGCTTTGATATCAATTCATTTGAAAAATTGTAGTGACGTGTCCAAATATGCAACTTTTTGTTAGTGAACAAGAAATGTCTTTAGCTCCAACTAGCATTTCTACCTCTGAGACTTAACCTATGAATATATAAATTTTATCAAATTAATATAGGAAAATTAAATGTTATCACATTTCCACAATGTTTCAATCCACCCAAAAGTGCATTTTCACTATTGTTCTAGAGAGTGGAAACACTGACAACAAATGTTGTCTAATTTCAAGTCATGTTTACAAAACTCTGATTTTGATGCTTCCTGAGTAAAAAATGACATCACAAAAAAATTCATGGAGGAATATAACATCTGGAACTAGGTTTTTATCCTCTCATTATTACTAATCGACAAACCCACCACCCATTTCGGCCTCAAGAACACCCTTCCCAATACAAGAAAAATGTAATTATTTAACTTAAGTTCAAACATGCATAAAATAAAAAATATAAGTCATTTGCATGAACCATCAGATCCTTACCATATCTATTTTATACCTATATTTTCACTCCCTATCACTTATATTTAAACTTTTATATAAATTTGTTACACAAGTTACAATGATGGCTCTAAAAATGTAACTTTTTGTCAATGAACAAGCAACTTCTTGAGCTCTAACTGACATTTCTACCTCCAGAACCTCCACTTATGAATATATCACTTTGATGCTGTATATATAGGAAAATTACATATTGTCACACCTATATGATGTTTAAATCCACCCAAAAGTGCATTTTCACTACCATTCTAGAGAGTGAAAACACTGATAACAAATGTTGTCAATGTTTAAGTTGTGGTTGCATAACAATAAGTTTGATGCTTCCTGAGTGAAAAATGACACCAAAAACATGTCTAGGGGGGAATATAATATCTATTAATATTTTATTGGATCATTTTATGTATTTTATAAGGTCTTTCCCCATCCAATGCATTGAGAATCTTATATTGACAATAACATGATCATGTTATATAATAATGTGATCATGTTATTGTCAATATAAGCTTTGGGGTTGGTAATTGGAAATGATAAATGAGTATTTCCTATGTTAAAAATAACATGATCATGTTACACTTCATATAGGTAAGGCATTATGGATTAGGGATTAAGGCATTAATGCATGGGATTTATGAATTATGGATTATGGATTAGGGATTACAATATATGTTTTAGGTATTAATGATTCCATTTTATGTTTTAGATTTTAGGGATTAGGTATTAGGGAACATAGGGTTTGTTTTTAAGGGTGTATATAATTTATACTCATTCTATGCCATGTGTGAACCTAATTTTTACTACAAAAGATGTTAATTATGACAAAATCGATTGGTAAATAGGGAACAATTTTTTTTTTTTTTTTTTTTTTTACAATTTAGGGTATAGTGTTTAGGGCTTAGGTTTAGGGTACATATGGTTAATAAAAAAGATAATTATTAATCTAAATGATGTTATTTTTGGCTAAAATCATTGGTTCAATTTTTAAATATTTTATATTTATGGCTTAGAGTTCATGGATTAAAAACTTTAAGAATTAGGGCTTGGGGTATAGGTTTTAGGGTATATAAGGTACAATAATGATGGTTATTAAGGAAAATTAGAGTTGATAATCAACAAAATCAAATTTTATAATCAAGAAATTAGGTTGAAGGGTCTCTAAATAGCACCAATTTACTTTAGATGCACAACTACATTGATAATGTAAAGGCTAAGTTTTGGCCATAGGTTTTTAAATGCATTTTATGACATCTCATGATAAAATTAGTTATATCATAAGGCATGTATGTTTACAGTATGTAGTGGTAATTAGGGCATAAGGCTTACAATTTATGTTTTAGGGAATAGGGATTAGAGCATGGGTTTATGTTTAAAGACTTGCATATAATGTGTCTAATTGCTCTATACCATGTGAACCTAATTATTAGTATAAAGGATGTTAATTGGGATTAAATCGATTGGTAAATAGGGAAATATTATGGTTTATAATTTAGGGTATAGTGTTTAGGGTTTATGATTTACATCTTTTAGGTTTTAATGTATATACATGGTTTAAGGTACATAGGTTCAATTTCAAAGATAATTGAGGACAATTTAAATTAGTTGGACCCAATTTTTACTATAAAATGTGTTTTTGGTTTGTCATTATACCCTGGATGTCATTTTGCAAATTGAGTGAATTAGTTAAATGGGGTAATTAGTCATCTGATTTAGGCTAAAATGAGCCCTATGAACTTAATTCTTAGTTTAAATGATGTTATTTTTGGCTAAAATGACTGGTTTAAGGTTTAAAGAGTTTATTTTATGGTTTAGATTTTAGGGATTAAGAAATTTAGGGATTAAAGCTTAAGGTATAGGTTTTATGGTATATAAGGTACAATCATGATGGTGATTGGGGTAAATTTGAGCTCCTTGAACCTATATTTGTGAGTAAAGAATGTGAATTTGGAATTAATTATCCCCCATATCATCACATAATGAGTCTACAAAATCAATTGTGGTAATGACTGATGCAATTTTAACCAAGTTCATCCTTATGAACCTAATACTTACTATATATATATAGAGGATGTTAATTGGGTATAAATTTATTGGTTTAGGGTCTATAACTTAAAGGGTTTAGGTTTTAAGGCTTATGGCTTAGGGTTTAATGTAAATGGTATAGGGTTTAAGATATCAGATGTAGGGTGTAATCACTAAGGTAATTGAATAACATTTGAGATAATTACAAAACCTATTTATGACTTGATTACGCTCATGTTTTAATTTGTGATATAACATCTACATGGGATAATTGACTAATTAGATCAATTCATGATAGACGAGATCAATATTTTTATTTTTTCATAAATCATATCTTGCTATTGAAGGGGTTCAAATTGCTCTCAAATGCCTCTTCATTTAAAATAATCAACTAGATTATCCTCTTTGGTAATTAGGTTTAAGTGGCTCAAAATAGCCCTAATTTACTTCAGATACATAGCTAGGTTCTTACTTCAAAATATTTAGACATAGGTTTAAAAGTTGCATTTTATGACATCTCATTATAAAATCAGTTATATCATAAGGCATGTAGTGGGCATTAAGACATAGGGCTTACAATTTATGTTTTAACGATTAGGGATTAGGGTTTAGGTTTAAGGACATGTATAGAAATGTCTAATCACTCTATGTCATGTGTTAGAACCCAATTATTACTAAAAAGGATGTTATTTGGGACTAAGTTAAAGTTGGTAATTAGGGAAAGTTTATGGTTTACAATTTAGGGTATAGTGTTCAGGGTTTATGGTTTATGGCTTCTAGGTTTTAATGTATATAGATGGTTTAAGCTACATAGGATCAATGACAAAGATAATTGATGATAATTTGAATCACATGGATCCATTTGTGACTATAGAATATGTTTTTTATTGTCATTATATAATGGATGTCATCATATAAATTCAGTGAATTAGTTAAATAGGGCAATCAGTCATGTGATTTTTTCCAAACTAATCCTTGGGAACTTAATTCTTAGTCTAAATGATGTTAATTTGGGTTAAAATGATTGGTTTAAGCTTTAAATAGTTTATATTTATGGTTTAGAGTTTATGGATTAGGAACTTTAGGGATTAGGGATTAGGTTATAGGTTTTAGGGTATATAAGGTATAATCATTATGGTGATTGGACTAAATTTGAGCTCCTTAAACCTAGATCTATGAGTTAATAAGGTGAATTTGGGATCAATTATCCCCCACACCATCACATATTGAGCCTATGAATTCAATTATGGTAATGACTGATGCAATTTTAACTAATTTCATCCTTGTGAACCAAATTCTTGTTATATATAAAGGATGTTAATTGGGGATAAATTTATCCCAAGGGCCTATTGAGCCTCAATGTAAGGAATTTCATCCATATGATATCAATTGGGGATCCAAGTGATCACCATATTAAAAAAAAGTACTTTTTCAATTTAATATGGAATTTGGTCCAAAGGAGCCTTGTGTAAGGATTTTCATTCACATATAATGGAAATTTTGGTTTACCTAGCCCTGATTATGTACCATATTGAACCAATAAAGTATTTGGTACCAAATGATACATAATTGAGTCCAATCGAGGCTTTCCCAAGGAATTTTGTCAACATAATTTCAATTAGGGCCCTAATTACTCACCTTACTCAAATAATCATGTGTTTGATTAAATCTTTTATGAAATTATGACCAATTGAACCCTCTGTAAGGAATTGCATCCATCTAATAATAGTTGGGATTCTGATTGTGTACCAAATTAAATTGAAAGAATAGTTGGTTTAATATGCTATAAAATTTAGTCCAAATTAGCCTTGTGTGAGAAATTTCATCCTTCTAATGTCAACAGGGGGATCTATTGGTCCCAAACATATATCATATTGAATCAGCCAACTATTTAGTTTAATTTATTATGTAATTATGGCCAACCAAGGCTCATTCATGTAACTGTATACATCTAATGTCAATTACATCTTCGTTGGCCCTGATTGTAAACTATATCTATCTAAACATATATTTGGTTTCATCTAATACATAATTTGGGCCAACTAAGCCCCATGAAAGTATATTTGTCCATATAATGTTTTATTTTGGTTTCATTAGCCCTAATTGCATAACATATTAAACCAATTGAGTATTTAGGTTCAATATGATATGTAATTAGGGCCACTCAATCCCCAAGCAAGTAATTACATCCATCTAATGTCGTTTGGGGCTCTAATTATACCATGTTTAATCAATTTATATTTTTTCAATACTTTACACAATCAAGGAAAACTAGGTCCTATATAATTAACTACTTCTACCTAGAATATCAATCAAGGCATTTTCATGGCATATAACAAATTGTGTCCATCTAATGTCTATTGTGAATATTTTTTCCTAATTACACATCATATTTAACCAATCTAGTATTTTTTTTATAAAAATATATAATTAAGAGTAAATGGTCCCTTTGAAAGGAATTCCTTCAATATAATGTCAATTAGAGATTTGATAGCGCACCATATTAAACTAATTAAATATTTAGTTCTATCTAATACACAATCAGGGTTACATGATCCCTGAGAAAGGAATTATGTCCATATGATGTCGATTGAGTCTCTAATTGCACACCATATTATAGAAAACCAAGTAATCAATTTAGTTTGATATGTAATTGGGGCCAACCAAGCTCCATCCAATGAAATATGTTCACCCAATGTCAATCTGGGATATATTGGCCTGATTTCACACCATATTGGGATCAAAAGAATTATAAATTGATTCATATGTTAATACATCTCCTATTATTATTTGATGCTGTCAATTCTTGATAAGAACATTGGTCCCAAATAATAATCTTAATCAACCAATATTTTATCTTAAGATTACTAGGCCTAATGGCTCCTATTCAAATTTTAGGGTGTTATGAAAATGTAACTCAATCACATTATTAACATGATTATGCTATTAAGTAATGCAATCAAATTAATAATGTAATTAATAATGCAATTGTGTTATTAACGTGATCATGGTATTTTAATTTGAATTCAATTCCCATGCCTTTTGGATTAGGAATGGCTTGGATTCCTAAGACAAATGCTTGGACTGTAATTGTATAGATGAGTTTTGAAAGGTATGAAAATAAATGACAAATTTTAACTTTGATTTCCAAATATACTAATAATTTCATTGTTAAAATCTAGAAAAATTATACCACCATGACAAGCACACCATCCTCTTTCCAAAAATATGATTTTTATAATTTTTGGACTAGTTTAATGTTTCAAATTATGTTCATTTCTAACTAAGCCTTTTTTAGGCCACTACATGACACAAACATACATGCATATACATGTTCATGTAAGTTGGATTTCATTATTCTAAGTGAAAAATAAGTTATATGGTGACTAGGTAGGCCTAATTCTACACACATTCAAAAATAATTTTTAATTTTTTTTTGAGGTAGTTAGGCATATCACATAGATGGCTATCCATTTCTTTGTCAATTTTTATGATCTATTTACTTGAAAATTCATAAAAAAAAGTATTCATTGAAAATCATAAAAAGTATAGGTGACCTACTAGAATATCTTATATAAATTTTCCCTAAAGGTTTTCAAATAATATTAAACATTGCTAAAAAAATGGTGTATAGCACGACCGTCTATCTACTATGTTTTCTAAAAAAACATGAGTTCCTATTCAAATTTTAGATGTTTGACCTAGTTATATTATCACATATTATAACACTATATTTAAATTTGGAGAGTAAATATCTCAAATTATCTACTAAAGTTTAGATTTGAATTTTTTCAAGAAAATCATGTTTATGGGTATGGCACTTTTTATCCCCTAGACTTGTGCACTTACCATATTCATGTTTTTTATAATAATCCACATCAAGTACTTGGTAAAATTACATTTAATATCACCTTAGGTCTGTGTACTCAAATTATGGTATGTAAATTTATGGGTAATGATATTAATTAGAATTTTTAATTAGGATGCCATTGGATTCATGACATGAATTTTATTCATTTTGCTTTGCATGCAAGTATGAATTTAGTTATCAAGGGTTTATATATACCTGCCCTTTGGATAAATAAACTTTTAAATATTGTTCTCTAGTACATTATATTAATCCTTATATTCCATACATGCAAACTTTTTCTAGGGAAATACCAACATTTCCTCCAAACCTTGAGGTCTCTTCTCTTGCACAACATTTAGTTGACCCCTTTCCCTCTTTTATTTAATATAATTTTGGAATTAAATAATTAAAAAATTATAATTATATTATGGCATAAGGAATAGGTAAACATGCTCAATGTATCATTGATTATATTGTGCCTTTCAAGTATAAAATCTAATCCACCCTTGGTTATAATAATGAATCTTCTTCTTTAGGGATCATACTACCAGGAAATTCCCCACATTTATATCTACTTATAAAGAGTGGTATATGGTTAATAATCAAGTCAGCCATGTATCATAGTTGTCAATAATATACTCATCTAGTTCATTGATGACTCTCCTTCACCTATAATTCTAGAATTGGATGTATTTTTAAATGATGAGATTATTTTGGAATAGCTTGTTACACGTGATGATATCCCTTTTTCACCATAATATACATTTTACTTACAAATCCAATGCACATACATATTTTGGAGAAATTAGTGATATTATATCACAAACATAATTTTATGGTCCTAATTAACTATTCCTAACACTCAATTTATGGAAGAAAAATCAACATTATTAATGACTAAATGGTTGCATTCCACTTTGGTATTGAAAAGGACCCATGACCAGTACTATTAGCCATCATGTTATAAGATGATGAAGTTAAGGTTGTTTAATAGTCTCTTCATGATTACTAATTTTTTCAATATAAAATTATAAATATATGCCTAATATTGACCCTAAGGTGGATTTGAAAAATATTTTTTTGTATTATAATGCCAAACAAGTCAATAAAAATGCATCTTCAAGATATATTGTTAGTTAAAAGTGAAGTTGAATCAATAGTGAAAACTAGATTTATTCATTTTCTTGACTATCCTGAGTGGATTTTCAATATTATCTTGGTAACAAAGTCAAATGGGGAATTTCAATGTTGGAAATATTACCACAATCTCAACATATATTGTCCCATATATGGCTTTCACTACCCCACATAGATAAGATCTGGATTCTATAATAAGGTATGAAATGTTATATTTATAGATGATTTTTTTGGATATAACCAAATTGAGATTATACCTATTGACCAAGATTGAATATACTTTATCAAACCTTGGGGAACATTATGATATATTGTCATTCCTTTTGGATTGAAAAAAGTAGGATCAACTTATCAACATGCCATGACTCATAATTTTTCATGATTACATTCATAAAATATTTGAAGTTTATGTGTATGATATATTAACAAAATAAAAAAAATAAAAATATCATGCTATCAATTTACACCAAATATTTTAAATAATTATAAAGTAAAACATACATTTAAACCAAAAAAATGCATCTTAGAAGCTATAACAGACAATCTTTTGGGTTTTACTATATCCCAAAGAGGTATTGAAGTCAACCCTAAAAAGGTAAAAGTTATAATTCATATACCACCACCAATGATATTATAGAAATTTGGTGTTTATAATGGTGAATTCAAGATATACATCATTTTGTTGATCTATTATCAAATAAAACAATTTATTTTACACTTTTACTTAAGAAATATCAAAATTTTGAGTGGGATAAAAATTTTCAAATAAGTTTTTATGCACTTAAGGAATATTTTTTGAATCCATCTGTCGTTATGCCTCCTATTTAGGATAAGTCTCTTTTCTTATATTTTTCATCTACTGATAATACATTAGGTGATTTTATTGCACAACATGATGACACTCATTGTGAGCATAACATTTATTATATCAGTCACACACTTCTTGATTATGAATCAAACTATATTATTGTTGAAAATATGTGTTTAGCACTTATTTTTGTTACCCAAAATTTATGACATTATTTACATCATAATAAGACTCATGTTATTACTAAAGTCAATCCATTTCGATACCTTGTGGCTCAACCCCATTTCTAAGGATGTATAGAAAAATGGGTAATATTTATTATTGAGTTTAATTTAAATTTTGTCTCATAAAATTTTATTGAAGGAAAGGTTATTATTGATCAATTAGTTGATACTCCATTACAACACATAATTCCAATTAATGTTGAATATTGAGACAATTTACCTTTTATAATATTCAAAATGATACTTAGAAAATTCATTTTGATGTGTCTAAATGTTCTATAGGATCTGAATTAGGTATTGCATTTAGTTCCACCTCAGAGTTTGCCTATGACCCTTTCATTTCACTTAATATTTCTATTTATCAATAATATTTCTAAATATGAAGTTATCATATTTGGATTATTAATAACACAAAAATTAAATATCAAATCTTTGTATGTATATGGAGATTCAGATCTTATCATTAATCAAGTCTTATATATTTATCAAACCATGGAGGTTAATATTATTCCTTATAAATATATGGTCCAATATCTCATGGCATTATTTTCTCACCTTTCCTTTGAGAATATTCCTAAGAAATATAATAATCATGTGGATGCAATGATTGATGTTTATTATTTAATTCTAATTGTTATCAATGATTATCATGCAATGTTCACCATCAAACAACTACATGATCTTTATATGGATATAGTTATCATTAATGCATTGGAAGTAATTTTAATCACTATAATTGTGGATAATCCTAAATAGTATACTAATATCTATAATTATCTCTATAAATCTACTTTTCTAGAAAATGCTATACATGAATATAAACATCATTTACAACATCAACAAATGCATTATGTTTTCATTGGTGTATCTCTTTTCAAATGGTCATTTGATGAACACCTATTACAATGTCTAAGTATAACCTAAGCTGAAATAACCATATTTCATATACATGACAGTGAATATGGTGTGCACTTAAGTGGTAATTCCATTTCTTACAAGCTTCTATGCCAATAATACTATTGGATAATAATAAAAACTTAATGCTATGAACATGTCGAATTATGTTTTTCTATTGTTAAAAAACATATCAATCTTAATCATGATCCTTCTAAGGCATTGAAACCTATAGTATGTTAATGAAATTTTTCCTTTTGGAGGTTTGATATGTTTGGCAAAGTAAATCACGAGTCTTCTAAGAGGTATAAGTTCATGATTACTGGGACTAAATATTTTACAAAGTGGGTAGAGGTTATCCATCTATAGTTCACTAAAGGCGAAGATATTTGATATTTACTTATTATGCATATAATTACACACTTTAGATTACCATTTCCAATCATCATAGATAATGGTTACTATTTAAAAAAAACAATTTTTTTTTTGCTAAGTTAAAAATATTGCATATGTTTTATACTCCTTCCTATCATTAGATTTTTTAGCTCTACATGCATATCATACAATAGTTCATATACCAACACAATCCATACCTTACACATTTTTTATGAAACATAAACAATGATCCCTCTAAAAATAGAAATACCTTATTTACTTTTGTCACAAAAGGACACTATCAAAGATAGTTAATATAGATAAAAACATCTACATTAACTAGAAATTCTTGATAACAAATGAATGCATGCTCTCAAACATTTAAATTTTTATCAAGCACACGTTACACTTGAGTATATGAAAAAAATGGTCATCATCAAAATTTTCACATTGGTGACCTTGCACACAAATGAAACAAAAAAAAAATGCTAATAGAGATTAAAAATGAAAATTCAATTCAAAATGTTTGGGAACATTTGTGGTTACTTAAAATATAAACATTGGAGTTTGTTGTTTAGCTACACTTGAAGGTAAACTGTTAAGAATTATATGAATATTATTAATCTATGTCATTATTTGATATAGATATTATCTTATATTTCATTTATGCATGCTTGTCTTTTGAAATATGGAAAAATAGAAGAACATTCATATATGTTAAAAATATAAAAAAAATAGAATATTTGTAAAAAGCCAAAATTAGGACAATAGAAATCTTTTCATGTTGTTGGATATATCTTTGATTATGTCATCTATATCTATATTTTAGTAAAAATTATATTTTACCTACATAATTATTTTCAAAATATATCTTAGTTTACAATGGGATAACTTTTACATTGCAAACAATCTTCATACATAGAATTTTTTTTCCTAATCATAAATTTTCATTTAAAGTCAATTTGGACAAAGTTATAATAATAATATAATGGTACATTACACACCATTACCCTTTTGTGCATGTATCCCTATGAATATTCACAATGTATTCTCAAAATTTAGTCAAGTTTCAAGGTAAGAAATACTTTTATTTGATTTTAATGTTAGTCAATTTTTCACCAAACAACCTTGATTAGCTAGGGGCATCACATTGTTATATATGAACAACTTCGATAACCTATTTTTGGTACTAATACAAAAATGAAATTACATGCTTTAATCTTTTGATTCTATCTCTACACATGTCTTCATAAATATGCTACTTACTAAACTAAAACATATATACATATGCATAACTTATTATAGCTTCCTTTATTTTATGTTATTTTCATATGCTTATTTCATTTTCATGACATGGTTTAAAAAGTTGTTTTCTTATTTTTATATGGCCCATGGCCTATTGTATGTTCAACATACACATTGCTTGTATGGCACAAGATAATGCCTTGTGTTTGTGTCCTTTGTCCTTCTATGTTTTTATGACAATTCTATGTCATTTATATTCAACCTTTGGTGCTAATGTATGAAATTTATGAAAATTTTATTTACACTCCTTTCAAAAACTTACATATCCCTTATATCCATTGTCTAGGCCTTCTCACATGACAATTTTATGACTTTGCTTACATGTTTTATATTTGGATAGTATGGTTCCATGATATTTATTATGAAATATTATGCATATATTTATATATTTATGGTGTCATGATACATATCATTCACATATTATCTATGTGCTTAAATGCTACATTATTCAATATTGTTTACAATACATATGAAACAATTTCATGTTTTACATGCTTCATTCATTACCACAATGTTGTATCAAAATTACATGATACAAAATAAGTACACAATTTTTTTAAAAGGTTCAATGTTGCATCTATAATATTTAAATACAAATTAAATATATACAAATGCTATTACATTTTTATCTATCTTTCACTAATGTTGTGACTTTTTATTTTAAAATAATTTATCGACAGGAAATATCCCTCATCTAAAAATGGGGCATCACAATGGGATTTTACAAATAATTTACTTTTATATATGATAATTTATAATGTAAAAAATTCAAAATTTTCATATTATGCAAGCATTTAGTTTTCTTATATACTCCACTCATCTATCTACTTGATGATAGACACACTTGCATGAAAATAGTTACAAGGCTTTGAATTATATTCAAAAGATCATATGTGAAACTCTAAAAAGTATAGGTGGCATGATATGGATAAATGACCAAGTTACTACTTTGAAAAAATTAAAATTTATTTTTTGTTAAAATTAATTATAATTTTTTCAAGATTTATAGTTTGAATCTAGATCCATTAACAGTCGTGGGACTCATATTTTGGAAGTGAACCAAGTTTGATCTTAGTGACGCTCTACATATTAGTTGCACTTTAGAGAGACATATAGGTTTGAAACTAGAAAATATTAGAATGCTAAATATGTATAATAATCAACAATTTTTATTTTATAAAAATGGTAAATATGGAACTGATAAGCCCATGTACTCTCTCTATGTTATGTAAAGTTATGCATGATGATCTTAATTACATTTTTTAATTAGAATGACCTTGGAATAAAGACCTAATTTTTTCCCATTTTACTTTGCATGTATGTATGAAATTGAGTTATCTAGGGTATATATATATAATGCCCTTTGGATCAAGAACCTTTCAAATATTGTGCTCTAGTGCATCCTATTGATCCTTATATTCAATATATGCAACCTTTTTCTAGGGACATTCCATAATTTTCTCCAAACCTTTAGGTCTATTCTCTTACACAAAATTTAGTTGACCCTTTTCCCTCTTCTTTTTAATACAATTTTGGGATTAAATAGTTACAATATAATAATTGTACTATGGCACAAGGAATAGGTAATCATGCACAATGTATCATTGATTAGATTGTTCCTTTCAAAAATAAAATCAAATCCATACTTAGTTATAGTTCTCTAGGGATCATACTACCAAGCAATTCCCTATGGTTATATCCACTTCAAAAGAGTGGTATATGGATCATAATCATGTAAACCATGTCTTATAGTTGTCATTAGTATACTCATCAAGTTTAGTGATGACTCTATTTCACCTAAAATTCTATAATTAGATGAATTTTAAAATGAATATATTCTTTTAGAATATGTTGTTACATGTGATGATATCCCTTTTTCCACCATAATATACATTTTACTTACCAATATAATGCACATGCATATTTTGGAGAAATTAGTGGTATCATACCACAAGAACAATTTGATGGAACTAATTTAGTATTCCTAACACTCAATTTATGGAATAAAAATTGACATTATTAATGAATAATTGGTTTTATTCCACTTTGGTATTGAAAAAGACCCATGACCAGTACTATTGGCCACCATGTTACAAGATGATGAAGGTAAGCCTATTCAGTAGGATCTTCATGACTACCTAAAATTATTTATAGGGAATTATAAATATATGTCTTGTATTAACCCTAAGGTGGTTTTGCATAACATTGTTTTATATCATGATGCCAAAAAATTCAATAAAAATAAAATAAAAATGCATCCTTAGGTTGCTTTGTTAGTCAAAAGTGAAGTTAGATGAATCTTAAAAACTAGATTTATTCATGTTGTTTATTAACCTGAGTGGATTTCTAATATTTTTATAGTAAAAAAGTCAAATGGGGAAATTTTATGTTGTGAATATTACCACAATATCAACAAATATTAACCTAATTATGGATTTCATTTCCTCATATAGATATGATTGTGGATCCTACAATAAGGTATGAAATGCTATATTTTATAGATTACATTTTTGGGTATAACCAAATCGTGATTAAACCTATTGATGAAGATGAAAGATACTTTATCACATGTCAGGGAACATTCTACTATATTGTCATGCCTTTTGGATTAAAAAAATTAGAATCAACATATCAACGTGCCATGACTCATATTTTTTTATGATTACATTCATAAAATAGTTGAAGTTTATGCATATGATTTATTAGCAAAATTAAAACATTAAAAAGATCATACTATCAATTTACACCAAATATTTGAAATAATGATAAAGTAAACTATGCTTTCACACCCAAAAAAATAAATTTTAGGAGATACACTAGGTAATCTCTTGGGTTTTACTAGGTAAAAGCTATAATTCATATACTGCCACCAATGATCTTAAGAAAATTTGATGTCTATATTGATGCATTCAAGATATATTTTATTTTGTTGCTCAATTACCAAATAGAACAAGTTACTTAACATGTTTACTTAAGAAAGATATAAATTTTGAGTGGGACAAAAAATTTCAACAAAGTTTTTATGCATTTAAGGAATATCTTTTGAATCCCCCTGTCATTATGCTCCCCATTCAAGATAAATATCTTTTATTATACTTTTTAGTTACTTATCATATATTATGTGATTTTATTACGCAACATGATGACACTAATCATGAGCATACCATTTATTATATCAATCACACACATATTGACTATAAATAAAACTATATTATCATTGAAAATTTGTGTTTAGCACTTATTTTTGCTACCCAAAATATATGACATTATTTACATCAAGAGGAGAATCATGATATTAATAAAGTCCATATATTTTGATACCTTATGGAAAAATCCCATTTGTAAGGATGCATATCAAAATGGGTAAGGTTTCTTATTGAGTTTAATTTAAATTTTGTCACATAAAAAATTATAAAAGGAAAGGTTTTTATTGATTAATTAGTTGATACACCATCACAACACATAATTACAATCAATGTTGAATATTTAGATAATTTAACTTTTATATCATTCAAAATAATAATTATAAAATGCATTTTGATGTGTCTAAATACTCTATAGGATCTGGATCAAGTATTGTATTTAGTTCCCCTCAGGGTTTGCCTATGATTCTTTACTTTAACTTAGGATTTATGTTTACCAATAATATTTTTAAATATGAATTTATCATATTTGGATTATTAACAATATAAAAATTAAATATCAAATATTTACATGTATCTAGAGATTCACATATTATCATTAATCAAGTTTTATATATTTATCAAACTAAGGAGGATAAGCTTATTACTTTCAAATATATGGTCCACTATCTCATGGCATTATTTTATCTCCTTTCCATTAAGAATATTAATTGAAAATATAATCATCATGTGGATGCAATATCTATTGTTTCTTCTTTAATTTAAATTATATCAATGATGATCATGCAATTCTTGCCATCAAATAATTGCATGATTCTTTTATGGATATAGTTGACATTAATGTATTGAAAGTACTTTTAATCACTATAAGTGTGGATAATCTTGACTGGTATATTGATATATCTATAGTTGTATCTATAAATCTAATTTTATAAAAAATGCTACACATGAGGATATTAATAATTTATAATGTCAAGAAATGTATTATATTTTCATTGGTGGATATCTTTTCAAATACTCATTTGATGAACAAATATTATGATGTCTAAGTCATATCTAAGCTAAAATAACCATACTTCATGTACATGACAATGAATGTGCAGTGTAATTTAGTGGTAAATAAATTTCTTACAAGCTCCTATGCCAAGAATATTATTGGACAATAATGAAAAATTAATGCTATGAACATGCCAAATTAAGTTTTTTCAATGTAAAAAGCATAACCGTCCTAGTCATGATCCATCTAAGGCATTATAATCTATAGTATGTTCATGACATTTTTCATCTTAGAGATTTGATATGATTATCAAAGTAAATCATGAATCCTTTGAGAGGCATAAGTTCATTATTACCACCACTTAATATTTTACAATGTGGCTAGAGGTTATCCATCTATAGTTCACTAAGGGTGAAGATATTTGATATTTACTTATTATGCATGAAATTTCTCACTTTGTGTTACCATTTCCAATGATCATAAATGATGGTTACTATTTTTTTTTAAAAATCACTAAAAATATTCTATGTTAAGTTAAAAATATGGCATACCTTTTATATTCCTTCATACCCACAAGGAAATAGGAAAGCTGAGTAAACTAATAAAATAGTTTTCAAAATATTAATAAGATAGTTGCAAATATTTAAGCCGATTGGTATAATTAGATTGTTTATGCTCTATAGGCATATAAGACAAGAGTTCATATACAAACACAAGCCACACCTTACACATTTTTTATGGAACATAATAAGTGATCCCTCTCAAAAATGAAATAACTTATTTATGTGTGTCACTACAGGAAATTATCAAAGATAATTAATATAGATAAAAACACCTACATGAACTAGAAATTATTGATAACAAATGAATACATGCGCTTGAATATTTAAAATTTTATCAAACATAAATTACACTTGAGTATATGGAAATAATTTTCATGGTCAAAATTTTCACATCAGTGACCTTATACTCAAATAAAAAAAGTCAATTCTAATATAGAAAAAAATGAAAATTCAATCCAAATTGTCTGGGATCATTTGTGGTTACTTAGAATATTAGCCTTGGAGTTTGTTGTTTAGATACACTTGAAGGAAAGATTGTTAAAAATCCTATGAATATTATTAATCTATGTCATTATTTTATATAGATATTATCCTATATTTCATTGATGCATGCTTCTCTTTCAAATATGAAAAAATACAAAAACATTCATATATGTTAAAAATATAGTCAATGCCTTGTGTGTGTGTCCTTTGTCCCTCTATTTTTTTTACTACATTTCCATGTCTTTTATATTCAACCTTTAGTCTCAATGTCTGAAATTTATGATAATTCTATTTATACTCCTTGTGACATCTTACATGTCCCTTATATGCATCCTGTAGGCTTTTTTGCATGATAATTTTGTGATTTTTCTTACATGTTTTTTATTTGGATACTATGGTTCCATGATTCTTATCATGCACTATTAATAATATATTTATATATTTATTGTGCCATGATAAATATCATTCTCATATTATCTATGTGTTTCAACATTTCATTATTTAGTACACTATGTTTACCATACATAAGAAATAATTTCATGTTTTACATGCTTCATTGATTACTAAAATGTTGCATCAAACTTACATGATGCAAAATAATTACACAAATATTTCAAAAGTTTCAATGTTTCATCTATAATATTTCAATACAAATTCAATATATGTAAATTCTTTTACATTTTTATCTATATTTCACTAATGTTGTGATTTTTTATTTTAAAATAAGTTATTGATAGGCCATCTAACTCATATAGAAAGGGGAAATCACAATGGGTTTTTACAAACAATATATTTTTAGATATGACAATTTACAATGTACAAAATTCAAAATTTTAATATTATGGGGGTGTTTAGCTTACTTATGTACTCCACTCATCTACCTACTTGAGGATAGGTATAGATGTGTGAATATAGTTATAAGGATTAAAAGAGTATTCAAAATATTAGATGTGACACTCTACAAAGTTTAGGGGGCATGATATGCATTCATGACCAAGATACTACTTTGAAAAAATAAACACTTATCTTTTATGAAATTTAATTATAAAGTTTTCAAGAGTTATAGATTAAATCTAGATCCGTTAGTAGTGGTGGGACTCATCTTTTGAAAGTGAGCCAAGTTTGAGATTCGTGATTCTCTAAATCTTGGTTGCACTTTAGAGAGACATCTATCGGTTCCCACATCTTCTCATTAAATTTAGTAAGTGGACTACGTGAGAGCTTAATGACACTCATTATTTTAGTTCCACTTTCATAAATTACTTTGTTGGTTCCCATATTTTCACATATTTAAAATTAATCTATAAGGGTTGGATCAAATGTATTTATAACTCAAGCATCTATATTGATTTCAATTCAACACTTCTTCACATGCCTTAATAAGCAGGCAAACACAACTCCATGACAAAGATAAAATGCGTATACAGACTTGGATATCAAATTTCATTTACTCTAATAATTTATGCATCACTATAATAAAATGGGTTAAGTGTAGACACTAAAATTAAATCAATAAATGCTTGATAATACTAGTCAATTTTACTTGACTTGGCCAACTCCTCATTCTGATAACTGTTTATCCATTTGAGAGCCTTTTAAGTCCTCAAATTACTATGAACATCTTCCATATTTTCTTAATTTACTCCTCAACATTTATAATCAATAGGCAGTTTATTATTAATGTAATTTTAGAAGCATTTGTCTAATCTAGACAAGTGCACACTAAGAAAACAAGGCTACATTATGTACCTATCCACTATTATGTATTTGTTTACGAGGCTCTAATGACTAGTTTTTAAAAATGGCATACTTCCTAATGGATCTCCCTTGTGTAAAATCACATCAGCTATCGAAAATAATTCAAACATTATGATTTAATAACACATCAAGTGTCTCAATTTAAACCTCTACTTACATTAACTAACACTCTCTTCTAAAGGCAATTTAAAATCAATTATCTATTCAAAGAAGATTCTTAACATAGTTTTATAATAATAAAATAGTGATTGGCCAATTTAACATTATTTTATTTTAGTTTAAGGCCATCCTTTGTCATGCCTTCTAAATACAACTTATTAGTTACATTCTTATATGATCATCCTCATAGGGAAAAATACATTGACATGAGATCCACATGAACTATGTAGATAACACTTAGTCAAAAAGTGGTTTTCTAAGGATAACTTGACCATATCCCACTTCTTGACTTTTTCTCCATTTTTTAAATTTCATCTTCTTCACTTCCTTATTCACGTTAAGGAATTACTCTTATAGGTGATCTATGCATAAAATAAAACTCCATACAAAATTAGTTAATACACAAATAGAGGTAACCAACCTCAAACTATGAAATTTGGTGCATAATTAACATGGACAAAGTCAAAGGAGAGGATAATGATGCACTGTAATCCTATTTGGCTACTATGCACTTGTCCTAAAATATGTAGTGAGGTATGTTTTAAAATTATTAGGCATAAAATTTAGCTAACCTAAATGGATAGAGGTAGAACACACTCATATCTATCAAGCATATAAATATCCATATGGACCACGGAGATGTGTTATAAACTAGAGATAGTTTGAAGGTGATTTTATGTCACTTGAGAACTTAAAATTGAGAGTTTTGTGCAGTAGATAACAATAAATAAAGGTTCAAACCTTTATATAGGTAAATGGGTTAAAGGAATGCATTTGAGTACAAGTTATGTGGTTTGGATTTTCTTTAGAAATTATCATTGTTCAATACCTGTAATCAAATTTATGTGTTTACATCCCTCCCACCACACATTCCTTTTGTTATAGTAATGAAATGTCTAGAGCAAATAAGAAAATTATTGAACGTAAGTGTGTATAACAACTTTATATATAAGTAGATACTTCAATTGTGTGGGGAAATTAATTTAGTAAATCATGAATCATCTCATGAAGTCTTCATTTGTGACAAAAAAAAGGATGATGTTCTGCTAGTTTTATTTAACTTAGTTTCCCCTTCTAGAATTCAATTTTCCTACACATTTGCATCATTTAAGTGAAATGGAAAATGTAGGAAAGTAATAAAAAATACATTCATGCTCATTCATTGGGATCATGTTGTTCATTATGATTAATTTGAGAAACTTGACAAATATGCTAACCTTAATATCTTCACTAAATCACATTTATTGCATTAAAAATTGATATTGATTGCCATCTATTTCAAAGAATTGATAAACCATGTTGCATTTTCTACCATGCATATGAACGTAATGTACTAGAAAATAAATTTCTATAGAGATTCATTTTTTTCTAAATAATTTTACAAGCTCTCTTAAATATAGAATTGAGTGATCAACATTTCAACATATATCTTAAATATATATGTTCAATGCTTTGTTAAATGTATTATATAATATAGTCAATAAAATATAATAGATAAATGAATATTAAGATTTTAATTAATCAAATATTTTTTATAAAATTCAAGTTTAATATGGTATTTTGAGTTGTGTTAAAATTTAATATTTAAAATAATTTTGAAAAAAAGGTTCATAAGGTTTACATTTTTTTTAAAAAATAACGAAAAAAGCTAAAAGAAGAAAGAAGAAATTAATTGTATATTGTGAACTCACAATTTATAATCCTTAAAATGTTATTATGTATAATCTTAAATTTTCAATATGTTACATACATTCTCTTGCTCAATATATGAGTGTATTGTCCATATTTTTTTCTTTTTAAAGTATTACAATTGAATTGAATAAGAAGTGGTTGAACTATCAGTTAATGATTTGTAGTAGGCATTTAAATGAAAAGTATTTTTTAAGTTAGTTGGGCACATAGACCCTTTTCCACTTTTCACATTTATAGGTTTTGAAAGTCGTCATGAGCCAAATATTTAATTATTTATAAATAATAAAGATATTAGGATCATTTAATCAATCAAGCATTTTGAATTACATTAATGTATTTATTGATTCTAGACTAGCATTCTATATTATGAAATGATTTTCACTACACACTTAATAAAGCAATTTTTTTTTTGTAATTTATTTTTATCTAAATATTGGTTCCAATTTAAGAAGTCTATAAATTTTTTATAACACAAGTAATAAAAACAACCCCAATTAAACTTTATGATTTATTCATTTAACTCTTTTTAAAAATACAAGAGTGGATGTGTATATCTATGAATAAATACAAAAAAAAGGCTATAAAATTTAGAGATTTTATTTACATTATGTATACTTCTCAAGATCATACAATTCTACCTAGATCTTATGGATGGTCTTGACGTCCTATTTTTACTCAATTTTAAATAAATGTGAAAAATAGGTTTTTAATATTTGTAATTACTTAAAAAATTAAAATTAAAAATAAATATGTAATTATTTATATGTGTTATGAACTCACAATTTGTAATCCTGATAATGTTGTAATACATAATTTTAAAATTTCAATGGCTTGTAGACTGTTTCTAGCTTAAGACATGAGTGTCTTTCCCATAAGATTTCCTTTTATAATATCATAATTGAGTTTAATAATAACTAGTTGTTATGAGTTAATGATTTGTAGTGGCTATTCATTTGAAAATAAAATTTAATTTACAAGAGCTTGTTATTATGGAGATATGATGTTTAGTCTCTATACGATGTGGGGAGTGAAGTAAAGTAGGAAGTGAGTTAAATTTGATGGCCATATGACTTTATTTTTATTTTTTATTATAATATATAAACACTTACTTTCATAGATTGTATATAATGTAATTTGAAATATTGGGCATGTCATAAAAAAATGTAAAAGATTATATAAAACATATATATTTATTTATTATTTTCTCCTTCTACTATAAACTATACTAACATTTGAATATAAATATTAAATAAATAACCATCACCAAAAAAAATTATGATAGACAATGATAATTATCAAATTCAATCCCTTGTAGAAAGGAAACTAGCTAGATGTTTAATTATTTAAGTAGAACATGTCTTTTAATGCTTATTTTTAGATACCTAAAATTGGTTCCTTTGATTATAGTTGGAGTCTTTTTTATTGATCAATAAAGGGTTAGAAGTTCCTTACCCATTTTTATTATACAGAAATACCAAGATAACAAATCTCATAGAAATGGGAAGCCAAGAACAACCGTAAACAAAGTGAAAAACTCACTAAGACCCTTCCTCTCCATGATTATTTTATTTTGATAAGTTCATATTTAGAGATCCTTTGTCATTCTTACCTTTTCTATTCTTTTTAGAACTCACCTTCATCCATTTTACTTCTTCACCTAAATTAGGCATATTAAGAATAGACATTTCAAAAGCTTTGACTGATATTTGATTTAGCAAGGGATTCCTATCCAGCAAGACTTCACCTTCAACTAAAGAAGTCTGAACTTCCTACCTCTATTTATATACATATTTTTAAATCATTGTAGGTTCCTTGACCACATATTGCTCACATGGGTCCAAAATTTTCATAGATATTTTTGATATTAATTCTAAGATATCACTTTGCTTTTCACCCTTAGATTTCATGTCCATATGTGTTTCATTTTCAGATTCACTACCATCACTATCACAAGCATCTAAATTATCATTACAGCATGATGATCCCTTATTCCTCTTTACCAAACCATAATTGGTAGATAGATGACCTGTATTGAAACATTTATGACATTGGAAAGGTAATCCCTCATACTTAAAGGGTTTTTTCTAGGTACTACCATGGATCTTCAGCTCAATTAAATCTAACAAATCTATAGAAGGATTTAGATTAACTATTATTTGGGAAAATATCGAATGACACATCCACAAAGAATTTTCATCAATCATTAAGCATTCACCCAACAAATATCCAATAACATTCAAACCTTCATCAAACCAAAATTTAAATTCCATCTACGGTATCCTTACCCAGATTGGTTTAACATCGAAAGCCGTAGCAACCAAAATAAAATCTAGATGTTGTGGCTTCATAACAAGAAAGCTCTTACCCCATCTCCAATAATTTTGAAATTAATGTTTAGGGTTTTGAGCTACAAACACCACAATGAATCATCAATTTTTTTACCAAGTTTTAATTTCTTTAATAATACACCAATGTTATATTAATGTAATAAATTTTAATTTCTTTATTTTCATATTCATTTATTGTAATAAAATTATGCAAATCATATTTTGTACAAAAAATATAGAAAAGTAACATATTATCTAGGATAAATGATTTGAATTTCAGATCTAGTATGCTAATTATGTTAACGAATTAATTGTATTATTATCATATGTGTAATAAGTTATTTTAATATAATTATTTTAGAAGATTAATATAAAATTATATGATGAAAAGGTACAGAAAGATGTTATAGAGCTAGAAGAAGGATCGAAGTGATTTAGAGAATTTAGGAATATCCCTTTATTTTAACATAACCATTATGTTATCAATTATTAGTGAAAACCATGGTGGGTTCATGTATCATCACTAGATAAATCCATAATAACACCATGGATTATCAAATAATCACATGACCTATGTCTGATGAGTAGAAGTTTAAATTTTCAATCAATTTTATATTCCATATTGGTTTGTTTCTTATCTTAGGTTGTATTGTGTACTCCATTTTTTGAGTTGAGGTAAAATCTAAAGTACTCTAAGATAGGTAGATATATTCAATGAAATTAATGTTCATTAGTGCAAATGCAGGTGTTGAGTCCATGATTTAGAATTTCATTGTTCTCCTAACATGATTTAATTTTTATGTGTTGTTTTAATTGTCTAATAAGTGTTGTAAAAATACAAAGCATTGTGAGTGGTTTGGAATGTTATGAGTTGTATATTTATCCATAAAAAAACATTTGATACATTTAAACTTGTGTTGTTGAATGATGGGACTAACAATTGAATATGAAAATGTGTGATTATTATCCAATCAATGATCAAATTTGATGGGTGTATAATCCAAAATTTGGTACAAGCCTATCCTTGATTTCATTTCATTTCAAGATTTAACATGCATAATATTGACAAAGAATAGGGTATTATTTTACCTTATTTTTCATAAAATAAAATAAACTATATATTTAATTATAGGTGAAAAAATATAAAAAATTAGAATGATAAAGATGTATAATAATCAACAATTTTTATTTTATAAAAATGGTAAATATAGAAGTGATTTTTTTAAAAACACTAACAAGAGATATTTAAGTTACACACATTTCTGCTATTAATTCTAGGATATTAATTTCCTTTTCACTCTTAGATTTCATGTCCATATGTGTTTCATTTTCAGATTCACTTTCATCACTATCAAAATCATCTAAATTATCTTTCCATGATGATGATCACTTATTCCTCTTTGCCAAACCATAAGTGGTAGACAGATGACCTGTATTGAAACATTTATGACATTGGAAAGGCAAGCCCTCATAATTGAGGGGTTGTTTCCAGGTATTACCATGGATCTCCACCTCTATTAAGTCTAAAAATCTATAGAAGGATTTGGATTGACTAGTATTTGGGAAAATATGGAATGGTGCATCCACATAGACTTTTCATCAATCATTAAGCATTCACCCAACAAAGGTCCAATAAATTTTAAACCTTCATCAAACCAAAATTGAAATGGTATTTGTGACAGCCCTACCTAGATTGGTTTAACATCAAAAAACTTAATGACCAGAATAAAATCTAGATGTTGTGGTTTCATAGCAAGAGAGATCTTACCCCATATCCAATAATTTTGAAATTAATGTTTAGGGTTTTGAGCTACAAACACCATAATGAATCTTAAGTTTTTTTACCATGTTTTAATTTCTTCAATAATCCACCAATGTTATATTAATGTAATAAATTTCCATTTCATTTTTATCATATTCATTTACTTTAATAAAATTATGCAAAGCATATTTTGTATAAAAAATGTAGAACAATAACATCTTATCTAGGATAAATGATTTGAATTTCAGATATAGTATGCTAACTATGTAAACTAATTAACTATATTATTCTCATATGTGTAATAATTTATTTTAATATAATTATATTAGAAGATTAATATAAAATTATATGATGAAAAGGTACAAAAAGATGTTATAGAGCTAGAGCAAGGCTCAAAGTGATCTAGATAATTTAAGAATAGCCCTTTATTTTAACACAAACATCATGTCATCAATTTTTAGTGAAAACCATGGTGGAGTCATGTCTCATCACTAGAGAAAACTATAATGGCACCATGGATTATCAAATAATCACATGACCTATGTCTGATGAGTAGCGGTTGAAAATTTCAATCAATTTTAAATTCCATATTGGTTTATTTCTTTTCTTAGGTTGTATCGTGTACCCCATATTTTTGAGTTGATGTAAAAACTAAAGTGTTCTAGGAAGGTAGATTTATTTAATGAAATTTATGTTTAGTAGTGAAAATGTATGTGTTGAGTCCATGATTCAAAGTTTCATTATTCTCCTAGCATGATTTAATTTTTAAGTGTTGTTGTAATTGTCTAATAAGTGTTTTTAAAAGAAAAACCATTGCGAGGGGTTTGGCAAGTTATGAGTTATATATTTATCTATAAAGAATGTTTTATAGAAGTAAAATTATGTTGTTGAATGATGAGACTAATGATTGAATATGAAAATGTGTGATAATTAACCATTCAATGATAAAATTTTATGGGTGTATAATCCAAAATTTGGTACAAGCCCATCATTTATTTCATTTCATTTCAAGCTTTAACATGTATAATATTGATAAAGAATAGGGTACTATTTTACCCTATTTTTGATTAAAAAAAATAAATTGTATCTTTACATATAGGTGTGAAACTATAAAACATTGGAATGATAAAGATGTATAGTAATAAAAAAAATGATTTCATAAAAATGTTAAATATAGAAGTTATTTCTTCAAAAAAAATAAACAAAGATATTATTTAACTTGCACACATATTTATGTTGAGTGTTCTGACTACCTAACTATGGAAATTAGTGAAATAGATGATCATATAGGTTCAGGAATAGGTACATGATCACAAACATTATCTAGACATGTTTGCTCTAAGTGGACAGTAGTGCAATGCACATTGGGTTGTTGACTTCAGACTTATCCTAGTTGATTGTAAAAAATGACTAGTATGAAGTAATAGATAAAGTAATTTTTTGGAAATGACATATCAATAATAGGATCAAAAACACATCTAGATGCAATCATTGTAGGATAATAAAATGTAGTTAACTTGATTTTATTTACCAGAGACATACACCAGTTAAATATTTTGAGGAACTATTTTTTAACCTTCTATGCATGTAGATAATAAGTAATTTAAGATATTAAAATTAAGGGATTTTAGTGCAAAAAAAAATTGTTTATCATATCTTGTCTTTAAAACCCAAAGGGAACTTAGATATCTTGAAAAACTACAAAAAAAAAATAGTATTGTAATGGGACAAGATGACCTCAATCATCCCATTAATAATTTATTGATGCCTAAGTATCCAATACTACATTGAGGTAAACGAAGCCCATGTAGTTATCAAACCTATAATGAATGTGTAATTATACTTCTTTTGATTTATGTATGAAACATTAATATGGATTTGATATCTATTAAATTGATTTAGAATGATCTTGAATTCACTAAGGTATTGAATTTGAAATGAATAGGGAATATCTTCTAAATATGCAAAAGTCTAAAATATTTAACCAAGTGAATACCAAGTGGGAAAAATGAATGACTCTTGACATGTATGTATAAGTGAATATTTTGATAATTTCCATTACCCAACCATGAAAAAAAATCCAAAAAGACACAAATGAATATTTTTAGATTTAAAATCTATCTATTATTAGGCACAAAATGTAGCTAGACTAAGTGAATATAGGCACAACACACTTATATCTACCTATAATGTAATATCCATTTAGACTAGGGATATGTGTCCTAAACTGAAGATAGTTTGAAGGTGATTTTATATCACTTGAGAACTTAAAATTGAGAGTTGTGTGTAATACATAACAATAAATAATGTTTTAAACATGTATATAGATAAATGGGCTAAAGTAATGTATTTGAATTCAAGTCATATGGTTTGGAATTTTTAATGAATTAATAGTGTTCAATACTAGTGATCAAATTTATGTATTTACATCCCTCTTACCTTCCATTCCTTTTATCATGTTAATGAAATTGATAGAGAAAAGAAGAAAATGATTGAACCTAAGTGTGTATAACAACTTTGTCTTTGAGCAGATACTTCAATTTTGTAGGGAAATAAATTTAGTAAATCATCTCATGAAATGTTTAGATACACAACTATATTACTCAGATGTTAGGATTGGGGGCATAATGCATAGCACACATCCCTTATATCTATTTTTAGATTATCTAGTTACACTCATATCTACATCAATATGTCACCATGATGCCACTAGGGTTTGACTATATTAGGTCACATGACCACCCATAGTGATTACCATAACCTTCCATCAAACCCAATTTACCTACTCAGATTTAGTACACATATTAGAACATGGGCAAGTAGGCCTTTTTTATTCACATATCCAGTTTACATTATCATATTTAGTCTAGATATCAGGGCAGAGAAAAAATAGGGTTTTATTATTCATGATTTAGTTTACATACTCAAATTAAGTATGCATATCATAGTGGGGGCAAGTGGGCCTCATTTATCTAATATCTAGATTACATACTCAAATTCACTCTAGATATTAGTGTGAGGGAAAAAAGGTTTTGTTACTAATGATTTAGTTTACTATTCATATTCAATACAAAGGAAACCTACATTATGGATTTCCTCTTCACATATTTCACTATAGCTCCTATACACTTCTCTACCTAAGAAGTGAGCCAGGTCTAGAACACATCCACATAGTTAAGCATAGGTAGGTGATACTCTTTTTCTTTTACTCTAGTACTTTCATTTTGTTAAATTACTAGAATAAAAGCGGGGGAAATGTATGCACCTTAATTTGTTCAAAAAACTATAAGTACTATGTCTTTTGTTTCTATTTGACATGAAGGTCTTAACGATGAATAAAATCCTTGTTTGAATTGTGATTTTAAGTCTTTTGATCTTTATTATGTCTTATTTTCATTATTTATTGTACCCCTAGTGTATCCTAAGTCACCTCCTCCCAATCACAAGAGCCCCTAGTTTATCCTATCCAGTCTTAGCTCTATTTTGATGACTTAAGACACTAACACCATTATTGGGATAGTAAAACCATATAGAAATGGTGTATAATTATGGCTCTAGTGTATGATGATCAAATTATCCTATTTTTTGGTTCCTAACCCAACTTTGATCCTTATTTTATGTTTTTATCCCCATTTTATGACTTGTCAGTCAATGAACAAGGTCTTACATTAAAATCAAAGTTCCTTCTATATAAAGAGCCTCATAAGGCATTTTACATCTAGCACTTACTATTTTGACAAATAATAGGATAGAATAAGTCAATAGTACAACTCAATACTATGCATACTACTCAACTATTACATTTAGACATTGCATGCTTGAATAAAGAAGGGTTTAATCGAAAGTCATTCTATCATATCATGTGTATTTATTATGCACATTACCTAAGGGATAATTACATGGGATTTGAGACCCATATCATTGGATAATGTATGTAGTGTCTAGGATAAATAAGGTTTTACTCCATGTTATTGTAATAGCTCACAACCCAATGTTTTTTTTAAATTTATTTTGCACTTCATCTAGTTTTTGTTTCATGTGTGTAGGTAGTCATTAGGGTTTTGGAAGATATTTATAAAAAATTTACACAAGCGAGATTCAATAAGAAACATAACCACCTACAAGTCTCCCAAAACCTTTCACAGCTTCCCTGAATGTTCTAGATAACTCCTCTAAGAGGGACTTAGTATCATAATTGGACAATAACACCACATGGCATTAATGTCTACATAAGGGTGCTACTATTTGAATCTATATTTAAGATAATTTCATATAATCAAAGGTTTATAACTAATTTTCCATCTTATTTTATCCTCTCGAGTCACAAAAGTGCCTAATTTACTCTAGTTAAGTATTTTTTCTCTATATCTTTGTTATTTTGGGAAAGTCTTCTCAAATCAATTATTTTCAATTTTAATTATAAGTTATTGTTACACTCAACCCTTTAACAACATAGGATTTAATATTCAAATAATTAATCATAGTAAGATTATTATTCTAAATGGTTTAAATTTTTAGGTGTTGTTTTAAATGTAGGTGTTGTTTTAAATTTAGGAGTAAACATCTCATTCTAGTTTATTTTTATCCAAATTAGATTTATTGAGGATAAACAATAGTGTTTGTGCATTATATTGTGTCAATTTTAATTCCAATTTATTTATAAACCATTAATTTAGAAGATCTTATATATATGTTTAGTAAGAAAAATAGTGCATAATATTAAAGAATAAATCATGAATATATTATGAGTGTAAATGATCTATGTTGGTGATTTTTACTATGGAATATCCATGGATATTATATTTATATTCTAAATTTTACCTTTTTGACATCTTCATTCTAATTTGAAGGTTTTGATAAATTAGTTCCTATAGGACATGTTCCCCTTAAATTTTATAGAGTGGTATACTTGAAACATTAAAAGAGGATAAAATTAATTTTTTTTACAACTTGGTAAGAAAAAATAAAGAGTAGAGGAATGTCACTATCCCTCAGAGATCAATTTTTAATAGTAATATATTTACAATATTGTATGGTCTTGGAAATATTTTCAGTAAGTTTTATATTTAAATGTTACATATGTGAAAGGTGGTATATGTGTGTGGACATTTTCATATTATGATGAGATATTTAAAACAACTCAATAACCTACATTCACTTGAATGACATAACTTAAACCAACTAATAATATTTTATCCACCTTTATATTTAATTATTTATTTCATTAAGATTTTTTGGTTGCAAATTTAGCTGTTGAATGATGTTTATTGGAAGTAACACATTTCATATACTAAAATACTTATAAATATATATGTTGCTAGATATTACTTTGTGTTTTATAACTATTTATTGTTGACTTCATTTTATCCATTTAAGGATGCATGAAAAAATATTTAATGTAAATAAACTATTTGGTATTAATCAATCATACCTATCTTTAATGATGATTTTTTATGGGGTCTCTTTTATAATCTCATTTTAATAAGAGAGTAACCATGATATTATTGTCTTCACTTACAACCATTTATTCCAATATCTCTATAATTCCCACATTAAATGAAGACTTTATGTACACAATTTATGGGCATGACTATTTCATAACTTTTATCTTATCACTTTGGTTGTGGTGGAGTGAAACATATGAAAATGTCTCTACACTCTAAACAAGGAATAACAATGTTAGACACAATCTCCTAAAAATATATGAACATGTCAAATTTGAAATATGTGGCACCTTTCATGTCAATCCCCTTGATCATGAGATCTTTCTCTATTTCATCATCAATCTCCATGAATTTAGTAGCATGGATAGAAACCATAGATAAGAGTATCTATCTTGAAGGGAGGATGACGTTGATTCCACTTGTAGTTAAGGAAGAATCAATTAGTTATAAAACCATTTCTTGCTTGGTCTAACTTGTACATCACCAATCATGACCTGAAATGGTTAGATGATGTAATGATTTTATATTAACATGGTTTTTTTTTACATTTATGATGAGTAAGTTATCATGATTTACCTAATATTTTTCATTTCTGACCATATCCCATTACTTGAAGATTGGAATGAGGAGGTTGTTTTCAAAAATTACCTCAAAATCAATACATGAGTTCTAAATATGTCACTTCTTAGCCATAATGGGACTATCTAACTCATTGCCAAAATCTAAAACATGGATCTATGTTCACCAGTATGCACTTAGAATCTAAATCATTTGATTTTCCCAATGGAAATATGTGAAATAATTCATCTAATTTTTAAAAGTGTTGAAATTTATACTCCTTTATTTATTTTTGATAAAATATAGGAAGTTCATTTCCTCTTTAAATAATCCACACATAAATTAAATTTTATATTTTACCTGATTAGGAGTCCAAAACATATATATAAAGGCATATATATGATAGATAGCTATGAAGAGTAAATTAACTATGAGAATGATGCATCAGAATAGACTTTCAAAAATAAAATACTTTGTACGGATTTAATAGGTACTCCCATGTTCATAGACTAGGGGTGAACCAGAGCCAAAACTCCTACAATTAGATGTTATTGAAAACTAAATTTCCAATACAAAATTATCATGTTGCAAAATCACATAAATATATCGATCAAATACATTATAGCTAAGATAATCTATAAAGTTTTTGAAATAATGAAACTTTTTCTATGTTATGTTGGTGATGGATTTTAAAAGGGTATTTATTTTAATCATAAAATTTATGGGTGATCCCTGATCATGATTTATTCCACCCTCCTCTAATTGATATTCCAAGCATAAAATATATTTATATCTATAAAAAGGAATGGTTAGACTAGGCCACAGTCGAGGATTGGTTTGGATAGGATTGAATATATGTAAAAATTACATGTGTGTAGAAGTAAAATTAAATGTGAGCTAGAAGAAGTTGGATCATAATAGTTCATTAGCCATAAAATATTTTTAAAGGTACATTATATAGGTGAAAGATAGATGTGTCCTCACATCCTCATGGATATGGTATTATCTTTCATAATGACCTAAATATAGATCTAAGCAAGGTAAATAACATGTGCAAGGAAAAATCATTAAATGGAATAAAAACCTACATTAACAAGAATTCACACTATTTGAGATTTCATTTCCTCTTATGATTGGATCCAATGGTATTCTTTGAAAACCATACATAAACAAATAAATGGATATTGTCCTTCTATATTTAATATTTAAAAATTCATTCAAGATTTTCATGATTTATAAGACGGGTCTATATACCCCACTTTCAAAATGAAAAGATTGGAGGTGTAATTTTAATACTACATTTTGAAATTAATCTCTAGGAATCATATATTATATCATGAGTTCATTTTATTTAGCTTTGGTTAAACTCAAGAAGTTATGGAATATGAATTCATTACCTTAAACATGGCTTACTGCACTCAACATAATTTGGAAGATCGAGTCCAATCCCAAATTAATTCATTTTATTTGAGTTTTTGTTTATCAAGGTCTTCCTCTTTGGAATCATTTGAAGCACATTCATATTCCTAATCCCAAGGGCTTGGTATGATCCTAATATGAATCCTTATGGAAAGTTTACATGATATGTATTACCCCCCAAATTGATTGGTACTAGATTCATAGACTACTTCATCCTTATCATCTAAATATTCTCAATTGGAGAATAGTATTTTTAGGGAACAATGTTGAGTGGCCTCTATATGTTACCTATATAGAGTTATCAATTTATTTCAGTTATGGAAGTTTATAAATTGCATTAATGATAATAATGAAAATCATTCTAAGCATTCTCTTGTTAATGATAAAGTGCTTTTTATTTATTCAAATTTTATTTAGATCTAAGTATAGTTACATAAGGTGGATCTATAATTTCTGCATTTAAAAGAGTATTCATCTATTATGAGAGTGATCTTTACATAATGTGTTGTGATCCTTCTAGATAACACTTGCATGTCACTTTTCCACTTACTCTAAATGTCGGTAGAGCCATTTCCATAATGGGTTCTCTTCCTCTCCTCCTTAGTTGTGGGATGGAGTCAATTGCCACACATAAATTCATCTATTAGTCTATCTTGGTGGAATTTTCTTATGCATACCATAGTTCCATGATAGACATGCAAATATCCTATGAAACACTTTTAAAACATATACCAAAAAATGACATTCCTAGTCCATTAGACATCTATAATTAAACATTTACATAAAGACACTAAAAAAATTCATTACCATTACTTTGACAATTACCATATACTAGTATCACCGTTTAACACAATCTAAATAATTAAACACATTTAAAAATGAACAATATAGCCATATCGAGATATAAATATACACAGTACCCATATAAAAATAAACATCCATATATGTAACTCTGAACATAATTTCAATACAAATATTTTACATCACTCAATAATAAGGACATGGCCACTAGGACCACTATCCTCACTCTCACTCTCTGACATATCCATACTAGAACTAGAGGCCCCAATATCCTACTGTGACCTTGATTTTATACTTGTGTATTCTCTCTCTCTCTCTCTCTCTCTCTCTCTCTCTCTCTCTCTCTCTCTCTCTCTCAATCTCTCTCTCTCTCTCTCTCTCACACACACACACACACACACACACACACACACACACACACACACACACACACGAAACATAACTAGCTTGACCATACACTCCTCATGATCACATTGTAGACATATATAATCATCCACTATCTAGATACTTAACCCACCTAAATAATTAGGTGTGGGAATGGTTTACCTTTGAGATTATGTGTGTTCTTTGTCCCTGTCTATAGTTGTTTTCTTATATTTTGCATTATATATGGATGTTAGATCAAACAAATGAGAATGAACACTAGAAACATCCATAGATGTATTAGCTAATCCATCATCCATGACATCATCATGAATATGTCAGGTTAGTACATAGAGTGAATATCAGATGTTAGTCTCATAATACTCATCATCACCTGAACTGGCACATACCCTTATAATGCATGAGATACTTAACCAATTCATTAGGTAACCAAATACACATAATTTACAAGAATATAACAAATTACCATCAACATTCCTAAGGGGATCCAAATATAGTACATCCTCTACAATAATCCCACCTCTTGAAAATAAAGGTGCCCATTTATGCTCTCTCAACGAGGATATATAGGCATTAATAGCTCCTACATCATCCATGTCC
>JARHVA010001963.1:307500-377500 GCA_037957365.1 Torreya grandis | reverse complement strand
TAATTTATATGTGAAAATTTGCATGAAAATATTTTAAAGATAGGATTGTACTAAATTTAGGTCTGTACACTTTCTATTTAATACCTTTATCTTGATGGTCAACTAGAATTGGAGAAGGATCTCATGTTGTCGAACAAGGAGAGGAAAAGAAGAAGAGGAGGGTAATTGGGTTGGGAGTAAAGGTTAACTACCCAACAAAAGTAAAATAGTATTAAAAAGAGGAAGTATTGAAGAACTTTCCTCACTTACAGAACTTTTATATATTTTGAAAACCAAATGACTCTACTTGGGGATGCATCATCCAAAATTTGTATTTCTTATTTGAGAATTATTAGCTATATAATTATACCATTCTCATATATATATATATATATATATATATATATATATATATATATATATATATAATACTTATAAGACACTTATTTAAGATAATTCATGTAAAATTCTCAGTTAAAATGATACATGAGTAAATTATAGAGTCAGAATACGACTTAAAGTTATCCAAATACTTTGAAATTGACTGTATACTATGATATAAAAATCATGTCAAGGGTTCTTAAATAAACCTATGACAGCCCTATAGCTTATCCAAGCATCACAAAACCTATGTTTTATGAGTAATGGTTGTAAACGTGCATCAATTTATGATTCCATATCATTTAAGTTATTTTATTTGAGCATTTTCTATATCTCTTATTGCTAATTTTATGTGTAAATATAGACCCCTAGGAGAGGTAGAGGTTTTTAATGGAAATTATAGTCGGTAGTGATAATTCAAGTGTTAAGTTAATGAATCATAGTTATATTATTGTTTTAAATGGTTTCAATTCTTAGCTATTTTTATAATTTTTTAGGAAGCATTGTAAGAATACAAAGCATTTTGTAGGCTTTTAGAAGTTATGAATTCTATATTTTTCCATGAACATCGCTTGATGATATTAAAAATTTAATATAGAATCATATTGTGGAAAGGTGAGGAGTAAGCATCTCAATTGATTTGGTTTTTTACCAAATTATATTTCTCTAAGCTAAACAATTGTTTGTGCACATTTTATTATCTCAATTTTTATAGCCATTTATTTGTAGGCCATTTCATTTATAACACACTATATATTTATTTAGTAAGAAAATTAGTACATAATATTAAAGAATCAATCTTGTATATTTTACAAGTGTAAAGGATATTTGTTGGCGATTCTTACTATGGAATATCCATGGAGATTATATTTAGGTTATAAATTTTACATTTTCAACATCTTCATTCCAATTTGACAGGATTGATAAATTAGTTCTTATAAAATATGTTCCCCTTTAATTTTACATTAATGATAGAATAGAATTGACACATTATAAGAGGAAAACATTTAATTATTACAAAACTTTTTTAGAAAAAGGAAGAATAGATGAAAGTGATTAACCTTGAAAGATCAAATTTTAATAATAATATATTTACAAGAACTTATGGTCTTGTAAATAGTTTTAGATAAGTTTTATATTTAAATGTTATACATGTTCAAAGTGGTACATGTGTGTGGGAATGTCAATATTGTGATGACATATTTAAAATAACTCAATTACATGCATTCACTTGTTGATAAAACCTAAACTAGCTAATAATCTTCTATCCACCTTTATATTTAATTATTTATGGTTGAAAATTTACCTATTGAATGATGATTATTAGAAGTAACACATTTCTTATACTAAAATACTTTCAAATATATATGTTACTAGAGAGTACTATTCTGTTCATATCTTTTTATAGTTGACTTAATTTTATCCATTTATGGATGCAAGAAAAAATATTTAACGTAAAGAAAATGTTTGGGATTTATTAACCATAACCTATTTTTATGAATGAATTTGCTATGCTTACCCTTATAATATAATTTTAATAAGTGAGTAACCACAATATTGTTATCCTTGCTTGCATCTAAATCTTCTAATATCTCTATAATTCCCACCTTAAATGAATACTTTATGTAAACAATTTTTGGGGCATTACCAATTCATAACTTTTTATTAACACTTTGGTGGTGATGATGGTGATGTGGAACATTTGAGAATGTGTTACTGTACTCTATGAATGAAATAACAGTGTTAGAATCAACCTCCTAAAACTTATGAACATGTCAAATTTTAAATCTGCACTACTTTTCATGTCAATCCCCTCAATCACGAGTACCTCCTCTATTTTTTTTCATCAATATCCTCATTGTTATACATCTTCCTTGGGAGCCACCACGTGTAAACCTATTGGCTAGCAATGATAGCTGAGAGTGGTGGCCAAAGGGAAGATGATGTTGATGCCACTTATACTTATGGAAGGATCCATTAATTAGAAAACCATTATTTTTTTGGTCCAAATTTTGAGTAACCCATCATGTACTCAAATGGTTATACCATGTGATGCTTTTAGATTAACATGTGTTATCTTTTATAATTATGATGGGTAAGGTTAATCATATGATATTTTCCATTTACATCCATATTCCCATTACTTATAGATTAGTATGATAAGGTGGTTTTCATAAATTCCCTTGCAATTATGAAGGTCTAAATATGTGAATTCTTAGCCACAATGGGGCTATCTGACTCATATTCAAAACATGGAAAAATGTTAATCGACATGTACCTAAAATCTAAATCATGTAATTTTTATAATGTCAATACATGTGAAATAATTGAATTAATATTTTAAAGGGTTAAAATTTAGACTCCCTTCTCTATTTTTTATCAAATATACAAAGTCCATTTCCTCTTTAAATAATCTACACATAAAATGAATTTTATATTGTACTTGATTGAGAATCCAAAGCATATTAAAAAATGCATAAATATGATAGATGATTATGAAGATTACATCACTATAAGAATGACACATAAGAATAAACTTGAAAGAGTATAATACTTTATATGGATTTAATAGGTAGTCACATGTTCATAGACTAGGGGTGAATCAAAGCCATCAAGCCTACATGTAGATGTTATTGAAATATAAAATTTCAATAAAAAAATAATCATATGACAAAATCACATAAATATATTGATGACATAATTTGTAGCTAAGAGCATCTAGAAAGGTTTCAAAATAATAAAATAATTTCTAAAGTATGTTGGTAATGGTTACTAAAATGGTCTCTCTTTTAATCACCAAAGTTTTGGTGATCCTTGATCATGACTAATTCTAACCTATTTTATTTGATATGCCAATCCTAAAATGTATTCATTTTTATAAAAAAAATTGCATTAAATGAGATTTGGTTTCCTCTTTTGATTTGATCCCATGGCATTATTTTAAAACTAGACAAAATATAATAAACACATAATTTCTTTCTATTTTGCATATTCAACAATTGATGTAAGATGTCATGATTTATAAGATGTGTCTATAAACCCCACTTTACTAGTGGAATGATTGACTGTGTAATTTTAATAATACATTTTGAAATTACTCTCTCAGACTCCTATATTAGATCATGAGTTAAAATTCTTATCTTCAAGTAAACTCAAAAAATTATGGGATATGAATTTCTTTCCTAGAACATGGCTTATTAAACTCAACATAATTTGGAAGATCAATCTTGAGTTTAAATTAATTCATTTTATTTGCTGCTTGATTTATCAAGGTCTTCCTTTTGGGAATAATCTCAAGCACATTGGGATTCCTAATCCTAAGAACTTGGCATGCTCCCAATATGAAACATTTAGAACCTTTTTGGCATATGTAAAAGGCCCCAAAGTGATTGATAGTGGATTTATAGTCTCAATGGATATTTTAGTGGTGAGTTTTCATTAATTCACAAATATTTTGATTTTAGGAATCCAATTTTGGTTATTTGGTGGGGTCATCAACATGGTGAAATGGCCTTTATTTTAAATTAAAAATTATTTTTTTAGGTTCATCTCACCCCATGTTGAAATGAAAATTACATATATATAAGACTTTCACGCTACCAATAAAATATGTGTGAATCTATCCCATGAAAATCACCATTATTTATTGTCTTCTATTGATTATGTCTATTGTCTAGTTGTGGTTCGATGGCTTCTACTAGAAATAATAAGGCGATAAGAAAATATTTGAAACAAATTTTTAAGTATCTTCTTATTTCATCTAAATAAAAAATATAGGTACCAAATATTTAATAATTCATTTCACCCCAGTTAATTATTAAAAATTGTGTTTAAGCTCATCTAGACACACCCATAAATTATGCAAGTAATCCAATTGATCATTTGATGATAGTCTAAAGTGTTGAGATGATAGTCTAGAGAATCTAAACAACCATTTGAAGTGTGGAGATGATTATTTTTTAGTTTAGGGTAGCCATTTGAGTTATCTAAATGATCATTTGGATCTTCTAGATAATCATCTGGGACCTTTGGGTAGTGTAAGAACCTTAGTGACCATTTGTATATTTCCACCACATATGATCTGTTAGAGATAATCATTTGGAATGTTTGTCTATGTTTTGGATATACTAGATGATTTTTTGGGTGTTCAAAGGGATCATATTAAGAATGCAGGTATTCATCTAGAATGTTTCTAGATGTTAATTTGGTGTTCCATGTTAAGGTTCAATAATATTTACATGTATAGTCTTACATGCAGAACCCTCTATGAACCATTTTGAAGATATAAATCCATTAGAAGATGTTCACTTTACCCAGACACCAAACATAGGTAATAAATATAAATTTATTTATTGTATTTTATTTATTTTCAATTTTATATATTTATAAAATAATAACTACAATGTCTATCATATGATAATTTTTCACGAAAAAACTATTGGTAATAGTTGTAAAGATATGCCTCCACTAGAAGTTGTGTCTAGGTATGAAATTCCATTAATAAAGGATAATTACAATTTATATGAAGTTAAAATTATACAACCATTGTTTGGTTATCATCAAGTAGTAACATCGATAGAAAAGGTATATGAACAACACAAATGAAGGAAAAGGAAATAGTTGGATATTTCTACTCATCAAACATAAACTCAACTTGAAAACATAAAAAAAGAAAAATTACATAAAAGAATAAAACTACATGGGCAATTGTAAGGTCATTTAAATTTGATTGAGCATTTAATTATCCATTCATTTACCTTGTAATCCTAGAAAAAAGTAATAATACACCAACATAATGTAAATGTACAATATGTAGATGGAAATTAGGAAAGGACATAAAAATGCAACTGAAGTTGGACACAATCGAGAAACATGGTGGTAAAATATACATTTTAGTTAAAAAGATGGACAAACTACAAGAACAATGACATGGAAAATAGTGGAGGAATGTATGCATCAATTCTACATATTAGATTATGAAAGTCATAAAAAATGTCAAAGATACCTCACTAAGATAGGAGGAACAATTTCAACATAGTTTGTAAAGTTTTCTTAGGCATCTCTATAGGGAAAAAATATACAACTCTCCACTATATAACACATTTTGAAAAGTGGAAGACCAATATCTAACCTTTCATATTATAAAGTTTTATATCAATAGAATGGATTTAATAACATCAAATAGTCACATAGGTTGAAAATAAGTGCACGATAAATCAAAAATGCATTTTAATGATTGAAAAGTAGGACTTGAAATAAAAAAGTAAGGAATGTATAGTTTATATCATAGTCAATTGAGGATGGTACAATTTTTGACTACAAAAAATGGGTTTGTTTGTATATCTATATATTTAAAACCCATTTGAAGCAACTAAACTTGTCTTTTTATAAATAAAATGATAAAAAATTATAATGCATAGAACCTATACATATTAGTTATTTCTATTTTAAACTATATTGATGACATGGATGAGCATGATATTGGTAAAAACTTAGTGTGTGTTGGTGTAGATGGTGTGTGAATAATGTAGATAAATATAACTAGTCTATGCATTTGTCTATAATAAAATAATTCTCCATACATGATAGGAAGACATTGCATGACACATTGAATGAATTTGTCATAAAAATTTGTGATTATATTTCAAAATGTCATAAAAGTGGAGGAGTTTATCAATGAATTACATGCATATACGGTAAGTAGTTTGAAAAGGTTTTTGGAATGACAAAATATTTCAATCAAAGTGATTGATTGCATATTTTTTTGAAATATGTTGATACATGATGGATATGAATGTATGAACATGTATGTAGAATATCCATCATTAGGAGGGTTCATGTTTAAATATGGGATAAAAGTAGACAAGGCTAAATATTTGTTGTACCTTTTTAAAAAGTTTAAAAATATATTAACACCATGTGGTATTCTACCAATGTTAAAATTAATGCATTATTTCACAAAACATGCATAAGATAGATCCATTTATATTGTTAACTTCATAGAGTTGAGAAAAAGGGATTGTCTGTCTCTAGACAGGCTATATAGCTCACGATAAAGTTTTAAGAGATTGGTATTAACTAATTGGGAAACTATGATAAATATTAAGCATCCTAATAGCTATCTGAGATTCATTATTCATAATCATATTTGTTTATTTTTTGATGGAAAAGAGATTCCACTCTACGAACTTGAAGAACTACCTGTAACATAGCTTTTATTTGATAATATTATATATGATACAAGAATGAAATTAAGAAATATTTAAAAATATTTATTAGTAAAAAATTGGTTCCATTTTAAAATGGATGAAATAATTAAATTTGTGGTAGTGACAAATCATCCATTTTGGAACATTCTAAAAAGTAAAGAAGAAACAAGCAATAAAATTGATAAAAACTAGTGTATTCTCATGAGTCATTTGATTATGTCTATGAAAATCATTTGAGTTAAATCTAGGGATATTTTTCATAAGGAATTTTTGACAAAATGTTTATTTCATTTATCATTTACAATTATGGATCAATATCTATCCTTAAATGAATCAATAGAGTGTGATGTAGTTATAAGGCTATGAAGAAAATGGTATGCTAGCATTATTTTGAAAGCAAATATTACTGAGTAATTTAAATTTTATAAATTGGTTAAAAAAATGATTTTGGGGTCTAAAAAATATAAAAGAGTGTTTAGTGCATTATCTTTCATCAAATCAAAAATTTGGAATAGATTTGATAAATATTTGGACACATGTTTGAAATTGTATGTGTCATTCTATTCTTTAGATGAATTTCCATATGAAAGAGAATTTGTAATTTGGATTTATCTCAATTAAATAATGGGAATCACCAATAAAAAAGGAATACACTAAAATTACAATTGAGATAGGGCATATAGATGATAGCTATGATGAAAAGTTTGTAAAATCAAAAACATTGTTTCAGCTACCAAATTTCAAAATATAGTTAAATTTCATAAATTCAACTCATTTATCTAAATTATCTCTTTCTAAAGTTCTATTTTAATTTATATTTTCACCCCTTGAGGATATGTCTCATCTCTCCTCATACAAGTGGAACAATTGAAACACCTCTAGGTTGTGGGTAGCCTAAGAATAAGGTAAATATCTAGATAGGGTTAGCTTCCTTGATGTACCACTTTTAGATCACTAATACACCTATATTTGGAAGGAAAAGGGTGAGAAAACTGAATGTAAACTATCTTAAAGGTGGTGATACACCAAATTTATTGATAACTACCAACCAAATGCATGCCACACATGAGACCAAAATACTAACTAGGCATACATTTCTCTTATCTGAATCTTCTCACATTAGTATTTCAATATGAGTTTGTGATGAATGTTTAGGATAGGAGGAATATAATAGAGGCATACTATGTCATTATTTAATATAATAACTCATTCAACCTTGAAACTTCATAGAATACTTCACACGACTTACAAGAAGAAGATTTCAAGTTGCAAATAGGTGAGAGAATGAGATAACAATGCTAAGGAAACAATAGTCATCACTAAGCAAGATCAATCATTCAAGTGAATAAAATAGAAATATTCATATAAGAGGTAAAATAATAAATATTTATTGATCCATGTTATGTAAATGAGGACGGATTAGCCATACTCGAATGAAGCATCCTTATAATAGATAAAATGGCCAGCTCTTATAGAACTTGAGAGAGATAAGAGAAGACATAAGTCCAAAGGTCACAAGGAGAAATGTAAAGATGATAAGAGGAGCTACATGTGTATAATGATGAATTAGTATATATACCATATAATTTATGATAGCACAAATGGCTCTTCAAACAATGGAACTCATGAAATGTGGTGTAGGAGTTCTCTTTCTGCACAAGAAAACTACCTTCATCATTCACCCCTAGTATAACGTCCAAAAGATAACTAGGGAAATTTATCATGATTGTAATTAGAGGGAATTTTTTTAGACATAATTTTTCATGCATTGGCTTCATTCCTAATCATTTGGATTCCTTTGAAAGTGAGCCATCGCTACCTATAGTCAAATAAACTCCTTTTCAGTCACCCCTCAAACTTGGCTCCAAAAATGGATTTATTTTCTCATTAAAATACATAAAATGGGGTTAAATAAATGTTTATATTCCATCCATGGCCTCATATTTATTAGATGTACTTTAAATATGCTTCCACTTGAAGTTTTCACCCTTCTCACTTTCATGTTCACTATGACAATTCTGATTGGCTGAGATGAGTGATCTTGCTAAGGTACATTAGATTTTTTTGAAGAAATAAGTTATAATTTGGTTTTATCTAAAGTATAAATATTTAATCCATGTGATTGGCATCTTTAGACTCCTTCTAGAATGTATAAAACACATAAAATTATTAAGAAAACCCTATTTTATACTCTAGCCATATAATTCTGTATAGTCCAAAAGGATGGGGAGTAGATAGAGAGATTCCCATACATAATCTAATAAATTTTCATGAAATTATGGTACATTATATTATCTTTCCATCTTAATTTTCCCAATTAGGTCCTTTCCAAGGGTTTGAAAGGGTTTTAGATAGTTTTGAACTTTTAGTGATATTTCACAAAGGTCTGACATTGGATAGAGAAAATAATGCCACAAAACATTTTTACATGACCTTAATAAATTAATATTATCTCTATGAGTCTTCATACAAATCACCCATGTAGATATGAGCTTCCAACTTTGCCCAGTCGAGTTCTTTTCTCCATTCCTTACAAGCTTGAATTGTTCCTAAGACAAAAGTGGCTTTCCTTGTGGCATCCCATACATCCCAATAGAATATAAATGTATAAATTCATCCTATAAATTTTTTATAACTAGTTATAAATCCCAGTAAGATCTAGAATTGAAGTTGGACCCCTAATTGGTTCTAGGCCTCTTCAAGGCCTAACATGCTTAACATGCATTTAAATAGTTTTAACGAGTTGGACTAATTTATTATGGATGGGCTAAAGTATCATGATTTTTCATACATAATTCAAGCTCATAAATTAATAACATAAATTTACAAGCACCCTTTCTCATTCCTTATTCTCATCCACCAACTAGGCCTAGTTGGAGCTTGCTTGGTTGAGTTGTGTAAAAGAGAATTTTGACCATTTTTAGAGGTATGAGATTATATGAGTGATTCATATTTCCAATTCACCTTCCATACACCTAAAAATATGTTATTTTAGGTCCCCAAAGATTATTATTAGGTATTTTACTCATTTTTGTATCATTTGCTTGACTTGCCAAAATTCTAATTTTCTTGACTCGCTAACCTCTAAGGCAAAACAATGAGGTATAGCCATCCTATATAAGGGAAAATTAAAGTTTGATAAGTTTTATTAGGTCATTTTTACTTTTTTGACCAATTTTTAACCTCTGGTAAAATCATTTATCCCTTCAAAAGCACCAAAACCTAAGACATACTGTGAGGAAAGACACTATGTGCAGGATTTTACCATGTGGATGATATGATGCATCACTATAATGTCATATCTAATTTTTTTAATTGTATAAATGTGTATCAAATACATAAAAACCTTAACCAATGTTTTCCAAATTGATTCATCACCCCAATCCTCTACATGCTTCTTGATGAATGCCTTACTTAACTCAGGCCTGACTATTCTTTATTTCAGAATAGGGGCCCACATATAGATGGAACTTGGGGTTTGGTATTGAATTTATGATATAATACCTCATATGGACATTTAAGTTAATTTAATATTATTTTAAACTCAAATCAATGTACTTTTATACCTACCAATGTTTGTTCACTAGTTTCCTCCCACTATTACACCACAATCAAACTATAGGTGACTATTTTGTGAAAAAATGGAGCATATAAGTGATGGTTTAACATTGGAATTTATGTCATTTTATTTTTAATATCCTCTAAGGTCTTCAAGAGTAACCCTTCATCAACTAAATTTTATATCTCTATACTTAATCACATATCATAGATGAGGTAAGAGCTAACATGCAGTTATAGGCAAGTACTTTCAAAATAAGGGACATCTGTAGGTGTGTATGGGACTTGAAACCCCACATATCAACATTATATTGATGATATTTATGTTCATTTATATGACCTTCACTCAATTAGGCCATTAAAATATGAGATTATGCCTTTAATATTGCCTTGAAATGTTAAGGTCACTTTGCATCTCTATACCCTGTAGATATTACTACCTAAAACTCAGTGGCCAAAGGGGCAACTTTAAGCCTTCTTAGTAAGAAAACTAGAGGACTAAATCACCTTCTTCCTTTTGAAATTTGGATATTTATGATAATTCTATAGAATTAGTGAATTTAGGATTATCAAATCTCAACATGACATTGTATTAAGGCATCTCTAAAAAAGCTAGGTCCTCAATTTTTGTCTTTTAGGGATTTGATCCCTAAACCTACAATCATCATCTTTTGTAGGTAATCCCCTATCTCATATTCTATTATGACATTCCAAATGGGTCTACTATGTTATTTAAAACACATTAGGACTTTAAATAATGTTCCATCTCATGATCCAACACTTCATATATATATATATATATTTATATTTTTTTGATTCCACATGTACATGGACATTTTCATGTACAGGTAGAGAATGTAAAATTATAGGCACTGAGTGATGAGTGTGAACAATGTACTATTTTTTAACATTCATGAGTTATATATATATATATATATATATATATATATATATATATATATATATATATATATATATATATATATATATATATATATATATATATATATATATATATATATATATATATATATGAATGATTGAAAATAGGTTCTCTTCATTATCAAGGTCCTTGTTTAGATGAGATAATCCCTTCCTACATGAATTATTCTTATGAGATACCTGCAGGTGTATGTTAATGGTAGGAGACTATGTGAAAATGCTAAAAAGGTTGTACCCATGTTATCCACACATTATTTTATGGTCTCTAATTGATCACTCAAGTGATAAGTATGTGTATATCACCATATTAATTAATTTCACTTTCTCATGAATGTGCTTAAGCTTTAACATAACTCATACAGATGACTATGTATGACAATCATGAATAAATTTACTATATGGTAGTTATGAATGTAATTCAATGAATTTTGATTTGTATAGTGAGGTTTAAGAGTGATGGTAATAATAGGAAATTTTAAAGACTATAATGAATATATCAACACCATTTGAAATCACTGCCAAAGCATGAATATTATGCAGATAGTAGAATCCTTCCTGTAACATAGAAAAGATTCTTTTCTTGTGACTTAAGATATTTGGATTATCCAAAAACATTTAAAATTTAAAAAAATAATTTTTAACATGAGTGGAGATAGCCAAAACCATCTATAAATGATATCATCAACTAGATCGTATGGACCTATCCAACCACAACAAAACCTCTAGGGTATAGGAAATAGTTAGCAGAAAAACATAGTCAACTTGTTAGATATGATTTGTAAATAAAGGTTGATCAATAATTGAAATATTTTTATGTAAATGGATATATCTAAGTCTAATTTCACCTCCCAAAGGTTTTCTTCCTAGAACATCTCCAACTAGTTTTACCAAGTATAAACTTGTTTACTGGTTCTGTGTGTGTAGAAGGGTGAAGAAGGAGCAGAATGGTTATAGAAATTTTTTAGAACTTCCATATCATATAAATTATAAAAATTAGTTTGAGAAAACTAAATAATCATCTCACAACCTTATCCCATGTGTCACACTCCTTTATGCATCATCTAAGTGCCAAACTCTTCCCTTTGCTAAGAAAATTGCTCTTTATTATGAAGAACCTATCACTTTTTAGATAAAAATAGTTGATTAATGCATAATAATACACATTTCACATGAAATAACCTTTTTACACCTTCAATTTACCTAAGGAGGTCGTAAAAGTCATTGAATGTTCATTTTATGACCTTTAAATGGCTAAAAAAGACATAATGATTAAAAAGACTAAGACCAAGGCTAATATGACATGAAATGACATCAAAATACTTATAATACACCATATAAAATAATAATATACCCCTAAAAAAAACCTAATGATCAATTTTTTACCTATAGGGGTCCCAATCTAACTTATAAGGTCAAATTTGGTCAACAAAATGGAAACTCATAGGGGTAGTATGCCAGCTATACTAAAGATTAGTAACCTTATGTTATTCATGGTCTTAGGGAGTCATATAAAGTCTTAAAAAAATAATAAGAACTGACACTTTAAAATAAGGCTTTAACCAAGTTAAGATAACTAATTACCTCAAACACACAAAACAAAGGACATAGACAAAGCAAAGAAAACACACTAACAAGACACACATGTGTGCTTAAAGCACTTAAGGAAAACAAAAAACAAACAACTATGCACAAATATAATTTAAGAATACTTCCTTTCTAGGATAAAAAGGAAATTTCCTTTAATCTTATTCTTCATGAGATGAATCATAGCGCCAAGCATGTTATTCTTTGGATTGGATGCTTGGTAGATTAGACCTATTCCTTGGCACTTCATTTGATCAGATCTCAAGTAGACCATCCTTAAATAGGTATCCAATTTAAATTTATTACTCTTGAATTTTTACACATACCTCATAATTCCTCCCACTCTTCATCTCGTGATCAACTTGTATCTTCTTGGTAGGCATGCCTTCAAGAGGATTAGGTTCTTGTTCCTTAGAAGATTGAGGCCAATACAAGCTTGTTCTATTATTAAAAAGATGATGTGTTTCTCCAAACTAGTTGAGAGGATGAGAACCCATTTTTATGATTTCAAACATATAATCATGGGATTCATATGCCTCTTGAAATTACAAATTTGAAAAATTGATTCCTCTTTTCATATCTACTTGAGTGTGAAGGTTGCCTTCTCCATTTTGACTAGATCATAACCTCCTTTAAGAGGAGTATAACCTTCTCCAATGATGGAAAAACATTCATCCCAAGGATGATTATACAATTTTTATTACCCATATATGATATCTTTGATGGTGATATAAGAACCAATGATGATTTCCTCTTATTTAACACAAGGAAGGCATTCTTCAATATCAACACAATCAGAAGTTTGAACATAATAAGTCACCTCTTATTCATAATTTATAACCTCTTGAGGGATCTCAAGTTTTATCTCAGCTATTATAACTTGAATTTGCTTCTCAAGGACCACAAGATCCTCAATTTATTTCTCCTTCTTGGTGATGCCAATGTTAGGCATCTTGTAATCAAGTGACCTAGCCTAATGAGACTCCCAAGGAGATATGTTTTGTTCAATCAAGAGTTATACATTATTATCAACAATATGTTACTCTTTAATTTACTACATAATAGGTCCATCAAGTCAAAGGGTTATAGGGTGAGGATAATACGAAATAGTTGGTTAAGGTGGAACATAGAACTCAACTTCAGATTAAGAATGAATTGTAGGGGATACTTTTGGGAGTCCTTGAGGAAGGGTAGGAAACCTTTGGATAAAATAGTTAGTTTTATTCCTTCAATTTGTTTATTCTTCACTTAAAATTTATTCATCTTGAACACTCTCTTGAGGAAGGTTAGATTGATTGTGTTTAGGCATAGGATCTTCTTTAGGTGCTCCAAACTTCCATCACACCTTGGCTCAATAATTTCATTCTCAACTCTAACTCTTCAATTTTCTTGGATACATTCTCTTAGAAAATTATTTATTGATGTTGATAGGAATCTTTAATAGGATAAACAATACAAGAGGGATGATATGGAAAATAAGAGGTCTCTTGAGGAAGGGTAGGAGGGGCTTGCATATGATCAAGCCCTTTCTCAACTTCACATTCTTTATCTAGGATTTTATCCCCTTTATTTTATCATGATTCCACTACCTTATTCCATCTTAGGATGTTAGTATTAGTCATCTCTTCTTGAGGTAGTCATGAAATTTGAAGATTGGATGAAGTGTTCAAGAAACTTGGGATCTCCTTAGGATTGGATTCTCTACCTTGTCTCCAACTTGGGATTTCATATCTAGAAGTCTCTTCTTGAGGTTAGGATATAATGAGAGATGGAAATAAGGGTTTATATTCCACTTCATTTATTGATAGTATGGACCGAATCGTCTACTTATTGGCTAAATCAATCTTCCTATCAAGGTTTGCTTCAAAATCAAAGTTTGTCTTTCCATCTTTCTCTTCTAACTCATTGGGAAAAGGTGACTTTGATAATATTAACTGGGTTCATGAGTAATGGTTAAGTATAATTTATAATGATCTTGGGAAGGTGGATATGAGGGCTGATAGATTTGGTGAGGTTGTTCCTCATAAATTCTTAGCTTTTCTTCTAAGGATAAAACTATGCCACTCACATCTAGCATCTCACTTGTGAGCCTTTGCCAATTCACTCTCTCAATAAGTTCCTCCTCTTTTAACTATCTCTAATGCATCTCTCACATTATTAATTAGATGAATAGGAACATATTGACCATGTCCCATTTGTGTGTCAATATCGAAACTATATCTCTCATAACCCAAGAGAGTTTGCTTGAAAATTAAAATGGACTAATTTGATAAGTGACTAGGTTGACTAGGAGGAGCAAGATATTTAGAAGGCTAGTTATAAGACTAATACAACTCATGATAAGGCTGATAAGGGTCATAGTAAATATGGTAAGGATCATGATTAAGGATGATAAGAATCATACTAAGGTTGATAGGGAATGCCATAAGCTTGAGATATATCATAAACTTGTGTAAAACAATACTCAACACCAAAATTAGCCATATAAATTCATTGAGAAGCAAGAACACAAAGAAAAATTACCAATAATTTTCAAAAGGAAAACTTGGGTTGTTTGACCAATTTATGTAACTTGGGAGTCACCATTGATGCTTGGATAGATGCCTCCAAAGGCTAATGTGTTAAAAGAGAACACCAAAATATTTCAAGTTCTTGGACAATGAGTCCCACCAAGCATGCCAAAAATTATTGTCACTTGGATTTTCACCCCTTGAGGAGATGTCTCAGCTCTCCTCATCGAAGTGGCATAATTGAAATACCTCTAGGCTATGGGTAGCCTAAAAATGAGGTGAATCTATAGAAAGGGCTAGCTCCCTTGATGTACCACTTTTATATCACTCATACACCTATGATTTCAATGAAATGGGAGAGAAAACTGAAATTAATCTATCCTAAAGGTGGTGATATGCCAAATTTATTGATAACTACCAACCAAATACATCTCACACATGAGACCAAAAGACTAATCAGGCATACACTTCTCTAATCTTAATATTCTCACATCAGTATTTCATTGTGATTTTGTGATTAATATTTAGGACCAAAAGAATAGACAAGAGTCCTACAATGGCACAATTTAATACACTAACTCACTCAACCATGACACTTCATAGAATACTTCACATGACCTACAAGAAGAAGCTTTCAAGCTGTAAATAGGTGAGAGAATGAGACAAAAATGCTAAGGAAAAAATAGTCATCCCTAATTAAGATAAATAATTCAAGTGAACACACTATGAATAGTAATAAAAGAGGTAAAATCATAAGTATTTACTGATATATGGTATACAAATAAGTAGGGATTATCCATACTCAGATGGAGCATCCTTATAATAGCCAAAATGGTTAGTTCTTATAGAAATTGAGAGAGATAAGATAAGAAATAAGTTCAAAGGTCATAAGGATAAGTTTAAATATAAGAAAAGGAGATACATGTGAATAATAATGAAGTATGAGATAGACTATGCATGGTCTGATAGGATAAATGGATCTCCAAACTATGCAACTCACTAAATGTGGCATAAGTGTTCTCATTCGGCATAAGAAAATTACCTTCATCATTCACCCCTATTGGAACGTCCAAAAACTAAATAGGGACATATATCATGATTGTAATTAGAGATAAGGGTTGTATACATGATCTTACATGCATTGGGTTCATTCCTAATCAGTTGGATCCCTCTAAAAGTGAGACATCACTACCTTCAGTCAAATAAACTCTTTTTTTAGTCACCCCTCACATATGGCTCCCAAAATGGCTTAAATTTATAATAAAAATACATATAATGGGGTGAAATAAATGTTTCAATTCCATCCATGTCCTTATATTTCTTAGGTACACTTTAAATATGCTTCCACTTGAAGTTTCCACCCTTCTCACTATCATGTTCACTATTCTAGTTTTGACTAGCTAAGATGAGAGATCTTTGTGAGGTACTTTATATTTTTTATAAAGAAATAAATTATGATGAGTATTTATCTTAAGTCTTAATATTTCATCTCATGTGATTGGAATCTTCAGATTCCTTTTATAATTTGTAAAACACATAAAACTTTAAAAAAAAAAAAAAAACTTGTTTTGTACTCTACCCATATAATTTTGTATAGTCCAAAAGGATGGGGAGTAGCCAGAGCTTCTCCTATACATCATACAATAAATTTACATTCCATTATGGTCCATTATATCATATTTCCATCTTCATTTTCCTAATCAAATAATTTTCAGGGGTTTGTCAGGGTTTTAGATAGTTTTAAACTTTTAGTGATGTTTAATAAAGGTCTAACATTGAACAGAAAAATAATGCCATAAAACATTTTTTAATGACCTTATTCAACTCATCTTATCCCTATGAGTCTCCATGCAAAGCATCCAAGTAGATATGAGCTTCCAAATTTTCCCACTCAAGTTATTTTCTCCATTCCTTGCAATCTTGAATTGTTCCTAAGATAAAAGTGGATTTTCTTATGACTTCCCCTACATATAAATAACTTATAAATTTGTAAATTCATCCTATATATATTTTAAAACTAGTTATAAATCTCACTAAGAGTTTGAAGTGATGTTGAACCCCGAATTGGCTCTAGGCCTCTTCAAGGCCTAACAAGCTTAACATACATTTAGCTAATTTTGACCATTTAGACTAATTAATTATGGTTGGGCTAGTGTGTCATGATTTTTAATACCTAATTAAATATTACAAATTATTCACACTCTTTCTCATTCCTTCTTCTCATTCACCAACTAGGCCTAATTGGAGCTTACTTGGTTGAGCTATGTGCAAGTGTGTTTTGAACATTTTGAGAGGTATAAGATTTTATGAGTGATTAAAATCACCCATTAATATTTAATACACATAAAAATATGTTACTTTAGGTCCCTCAATCTTATTATTAGGTATTTAACTCATTTTGGCATCATTTGCTTGACTTGGCAAAATTTTGATTTTCTTGACTCACTAACCTATGAGAAAAAACAGTGAGGTATAACCATCCTATCTAAGGTAAAATTAAGCTTTTAAAAATTTTATTAGGTATTTTTCACTCCTATTACCAATTTCTAACCTCTGGTAACATCATTTGACCATTCAAAATCACCAAAACCTAAGATAGACTGTGAGGAAGGACATTGTGTTTAGGTTTCTACCATATCAACTGTATGATGCATCATTATAACTTATCTCTACTTATTTTATGTTTTATGATGGTGTATAAATTCAATAAAAACCTTAACCAAGGTGTTCCAAACCAATTCATCACCCAAATCCTCTACATGGTTCTTTATGAATGCCTTGCTCAACTCAAACCTAGACGTTCTCTATCTAAGAACATGAACCCACGTATAGATGGAACTTGGTGTTTGGTATTGAATTTATGATATAAGACATAATATAGACCTTTCATTTCATTTCATATTGGTTTGAACTCAAATCAATATACTTATAGACCTATCAATGTCTAATTCACTAGTATCCTCCCACTATTACACCACAATCAAACTATAGGTGACTATTTTATGACCAATTGAACCCTGTAAGTGATGGTTTCAAATTAGAATTGATGTCATGCTATTTTGGATATCCTCAAAGTTATTTAGGAGTTACCCTCCATCAACTGAGTTTGATATCTCTATGTTTAAACCCCTATCATTTATGAGGTACGTGTAGAGAGGATTACAAAACAGGTTAGTCAAGAATTAATCCATAAATAATGAAACATGCATAAATAACTAATTAACCAAGATGATATATTCTTATGGAAATTAAAAAGGATATAAACAAATAAATTAAATAAATCAACACCATATTACCCTCCCAAATGGATTCACTATACCCATGTGGCTCAAAAACATGTTCTCCCTTGATCAAGCATCCTTACCTTTGTCAAAAATGGTGGTAAGCTCCTCCAATGTTTCAAGAACACTCCATAAAACCTAGGATCTTGATTCAAAATAACTAAACTATCCTATCAATGAAGCTTTCAATCAAAATCTATGATCAAATTTAAAACCTTATGGAGACAATTTAACATTATAACTTTGCAATATTCAAGCTTAAAATTTATGTCCATGGCCTCTTTATTTATAGATTTTTGAGATTGGTCAGGATCAACCATGACCATTTGATCTCAATATTGAGATGTGTGGCCATGGATAATCCTAATATTTGGAATTAAATCCATAATTATCTTCATCACGACCTTGGAAGAAGGGACATTGAAGAGTCATGGGAGGCATTAACTAGGCATGGGTGAACCATAATACTAATATTTGTGGCATTTATGGCCTAGAGATGTCTTCCCAAGAAATGATGTCACCTAATGATGTAGTAAATAGAAATCAATTTTCAAAAAGAAATATTCAACAAATCTCATGGAAAATCTACTTAAGCTCTTGATTTGGATTAATTAACCTTAAACAAGGTTAATCAACATTTGTGCAATTATTTGAAAATTGGCCCTCAATTAATCAAAATGGTCAAAAAGTTATATTACTAGGTCATAATTTAATTAGAGAGGAACTAGAAGGTGATGTTAGTGAGTTAGATCTATATTCCCATTTATGATGTTTCCAACACCAAATAACAAAGGTACATGATGTATATCAATGATTTAGAAGAAAAGAGTGATCTAGAGCACTAAGTGGTGAATTTGTCATTTTGACTCAAAATAATTTGATCAAATTTAGCTAGCCAATAAATTGCATTACCCTATTTAGGGATACTTTGACCTAAACTGACACTTGTAAGTGATAAGTTTGAACTATTTAGGGTGTTATATGGATTCTGACCTAAAATGTGTATTTGAGTGCAATTTGAATAAGATTGATAATTTCAACACAAATGGTGTTAGGAATTGGATGCCTACGTTTTGCCCCAATTTAAGAAAGCATATCAAGACATTCAAGTGAAGAAACATCTTGTCAAAAAAAAAAATTGTCAATAAGAAATTGAAATAGACCCATGATGCCCCCTTGAGAGGACATAATAGGATGGAAGAAAAGGATAGACTCTCGAAAAGAGAGAGAAAGTGAGAGATTAACCCATGGAATAGATCATGTCTAGATGAGCTAATGCTTGCACATGTGATTACCATCAATGATAAAAATATAATTAGAGGTATAATAGGACCTAGAGATGGGGGGAATGGGAAAGATATAATCTATAAATGTAAGGGATACAATGTAAATGTATCCAATTTGAGAGTATAAGTTGTGCGCTTATGGCATTGATTAATTTTGAGACAAGTTGCACACCAAAATATTGCCATCATGGGATTTAATGTGGAGAGCTTAGAATTAAAGGAAAAGAGAGAATGTTATACTTCAAGAAGGGAAGCACCAATAGAATAGGGTCTCCCAAGAGAAGATAGAAATAAGTACTCTAGTACAACATATTTGATCGTGATAAAATAGTTTTGCCCCAATAGGGAAAATTTTCATCATTGATAAAGAATAAGTAATGATTTTCCCCCTATATATCTGATTTGATTTAGATGTTGTTTAGATGTTGTGCCATAGCATGGGTAATTGGAAAGCAAAAATATCTCAAGGATATAACTAAAAAGATAGGTTAAAGTAAGTAGGTGCAAACATATATGCGATGGTGTAATGGCTTAGAAAGCCATATAAAACCAAGCATATGAGAATGCACAAAGTGATGAGAGAGATGAAAAAAAGAATGGAGATAGCTGATCTGACCTCAACAAAAATTGAGTGCTACCTACATAGTTCCATGGACTCATGTTCCAACATGAACTTCAGGGCAATGTAGTTCACCCATGTTTGGGAGAGAATGGGATGAGTAATCATGAATATTGACCAAGAATTGATTAGAATCATAATGTATGCAAAGAGATGCATGTCTAAGAATAGAAAAAGAAGCCTAAAATGCATGCTACCTAAAAGCCTAATTCAATATCATGAGCCTAAGTTTTGAAATGTTTTCTTAAGAATCATTCATCAGAGTTGATTTTAAGTCTTTGAGAACTTAGCACAAAGTAATTTATATATAAAAATAAATTAGGCATCATAATTATGAATAACTTTTAATGACATAAGATTCCAATTGTATTGGGCCAGTTCAAATGTGAATACCTATAATTAAGGATAAGGGTAAAATAATGACCAAAACCAGGGTTATAATGGTTTACATTTAAACAAAAAAGCAAAAACAAAGACAAAGATAAACATAAATGAACCTAACATGAAATCAAGATATGATATTAAGTAGGAATAAAAATGTTTAGAAATAAAATTTAAGAATGTCTGAATGATATGAGACCAAGTTATGAATAATCAAGATCTATATGGACCATCAAGGCATTCTCAAACATAAAAGAGAAAAGAAAAATTAAATATAAAAACAAGACACCAACAAAAATCAAATAAAAAAAATGGTACAAGAACAATGTAATAACATAGGATCAAGATATAGAAAATCAAGATCCATGTGAATCATTAAGATGTTTTGAAACACAAAAGAGATAATAAAAAATAATCAAGAAAATACAGGACCAAGACGAGACAAAAAGTAATAAAAAGAGAAAAGGAGAGGTGTGAAAGCTCAAAAAAATACCAAAAAAACATAACAAAACACTAAGAGAACTCAAATAAACACATATAAACAAAAATTAAGTTAGTGTGATTTAAAGACAAATGTTCATGCATGTGTGGTAGAGGCGTTACTTTCTACCACATCATATCAAAGCAAAATGACATGACAATTGTTACCTAATTAAAGAGGAACAATGATAGAAGAAATGGGGGAAGAGAAGAAAAGGAAGGGGTTGGCCAAGGTAACTCTAGATGTATAAGACAAGTGGAAGTTGCCTACATAGTTTCATGGATGCATGTTCCAACATGAACTTCAGGCCAAATGTAGTTCTCCTAGGAAATGGGATAGAAGAAAAATGATGATTAATCCAACATGACTAATGTTATAGAATAAATTGAAAATATGATAAACAAATGAGAATGGTATGGCAAATAATAAGTTGATGAGATGATAAAGAATAATATTAAAAAATGGTAAGTGCATGGGATAAGATGAAATGAACTGGTGTTTCTATGCTTTTAAAATAACAAGAGCATAACATGGTGGAATGAGAATATATAAATGTACAAAATCATGAGACAATGTTTTTTTTCTTTTGTGGATCATGTTCTAATATTTTTGGTATTTTCAACATATTTTTAATGTTTTTAGTGTTTTTAGGATAAAATATGCACAAGGTGGGACAATTTAGTCAAGGAGATGCATGTTTTGAGAGTACAGATTCCAATAAGATAACTAAGCTAGCTAAAATGGCCCATGTTTATAAATTAGTGAGAGTGAGGTTCTTGATAAAACAAAAAAGAGCAGCAAATACATGAACTAAGAAGATGCAACTTTTCACTTGTCTGAAACTGTGCAAGACTATCCTAGTTGAACTACTTTGTAGAACTGTTGCTGAAGATATTCATAACATTCATGAGACATAATTGAGATCATAATTGGTCAAGGGACAAAAAGTATTCAAGCTTATAACATTTCCTATAAAAAATAAATAATATGCTTCTTAAAGAGAGCAATATAGAATGGGATGAATAATGTGTTCAGAGTGCCAAGGGTTCAAAGCCTTTACTATCAGGATTCATGAAAAGTGGACCAAGGTAGTATATAATGTGTTCAAGGTAAGATAAAAGGGTAGGATAAAATTATGAAAACACAAGTTACCCCCAAGTCAGGGGTATTATAGACAATGGTTCAAATTTATTCATGCATAGAACCTCTTAAGGTGTATCATGTTTATGGGCTCTAAAATTTCTTCACCATTAGGTTTAGCCAATTGATATGCTCCTGATCCATAGTTTGTTGTGACAATATATGGTCGTAACCAACTAGGCTAAAATTTTCCTTTCTTTTTGGGTTTAACATTCATGTTCTTCTAGTTATATTTCAAAACTAAGTCACCAATGTCAAAATATTGAGGGAGAATGCATTTGTTGTAGCTTCTCTGGTATCTATTATGAGAGGCCTACAAGTTTTCTAGGGGATCCAAATTATTACCATTAAGAAGCTCTAATTAATGTAGTCATGAGGCCCTATAGTCTTCATTATCTTCAATGTCTCTAGTGCTATTCTTAATGATGGGATCTCAATCTTGATTAGGATGATAGCTTCAGTGCCAAAAATAAGGGAGTATGGAGTAGCTCTAGTTGGGGTGCGATGATTGGTTCTATAAGCCGAAAGGGTAGGAAAAAGTTACAAGTGCTAATTATGGCCAACATCATTGATAATCTTTTTTAAGATGGCTATAATGGTTTTATTTGACACCTCACCTTGTCCATTGCCTTACAAATTATATGGATTGCATTTCTTGTGCTTGATCTTGAATTTTGCACAAAGAGGTTTCACATCTTGGTTAAAAAAAGATCCAACATTATCAAATATAATACGAGTTGGGATGCCATATTGATAAATGATATGGTAATGAATAAATTTGGCTATTTTCCCCTAGTAACATAAGTGAGAGGAATGGCCTCAATACAGTAGGTAAAGTACTCAATTGTAGTCAAAATGTGCTTATGGCCATCTGAAGATGTTGGGTTAATTTTCCCAATGAGATAGAGACCCCATGCTGAGAATGGCCATGGTGTTGTAATTGGCTACAATGGTAAGGAAGGTGCATGTATCAAGTTTCCATGTTACTGACAAGAAACACACTTCTTTACATAGTTATAAGCATCTGTCTCCATTTTGTGCCAATAATAGTTGGTTCGAGAAGTTTCTTTGCTAGGACTACACCATTGGTATGGGCCCCACACATTCCTTCATGAAACTCCTTTAGTGCTAGCTTAGATTCTCCTAAAGTTAAACAACGAAGAAGCATTCCATCATAGAATTTATGATAAAGCATGTTTCCAAGGAGGATATAACATGTTAAGTGATGAAGGAAGAGTTTTTATTAGTTGTTGGAAAGGTTGGTGGTAAATATATGACTATGGAATAGTTATAAAATTCTTGGTACCATGGTAGCTCAGGTGAGGAATTAGGATCAGCAATGGTGTATATCCTCTCTGAATCTGATAGAATATATGTCAACTGAAGAAGATTTTGAATCAAGAACTAATACTATTTAGTATTGTCATGAATTTGAATCATGGAACCAATTATGGCCATGGCATTGGTAGAACTATTTTTGACTCATGGAACTTGATCAAACTATAGAGATTTAAAATGTGTTTTGATGTTATAGATAATTTACTTGTAAGGAATAAGATTATCATCCTTTGTTTGATACTGGTCAATTACCTAATTGATGATTAGATAAAAATATCCATAGACTTTTAAGCTTTGAATATCCCATTGTATGGTAAGATGGAGCCCTATAACCAATGCCTCATATTCATCCATATTATTTGTACATTGAAATTATATATGGAATTCTTTGGAGATCAAATCCCCTTATGTCATGATCAACAATATGCCTGTTCTAGACCCTAGAGATGTGAAGGATCCATCAAAATAGAGAATCCACTATTTAGTTTCTTGTGATGCTTATTCTATCATCATGTTAGAATAATTTGGAAGGTCAAAGTTAAGAGGTTGAGTGGTCGTAATAGGAGATTCCACAAGTTGGTCTACAAGAACTTGTCTTTTGATTCTAGTACTCAATATCAAACTCACTGAGGAGCATAATCCATTTAGCCATGCATCCTTAAATATTTACTTTAGATAAGAGGAACTTGAGAGGATCTACTTTGGTGATAATAATAGTTTTTTTTTTTAGCATATAATGTCACAATTTATGAGTTGCAAACACCATAACTAAACATGTCTTCTGAATAGGAATATAATTATGTTCATAGGCTACCAATGTGCATCTCAAATAATAAATAATGTGTTCCTTATCATTATCATCATGTTGAGCCAAAATTACCCCTAGTGCATGTTTCGTGGCTGATATATAAAGTAGTGGCTTTCCTTGTGTTGGAGGTTGTAAGACTAGTGGATTGGCCATGTACGTTTTAAGCTTTACAAATTCTATATGACAATCTTCATCCCACTGAAATATTACCCATTTCTTTAAGAGATGGGTAAATGTGTGACACTTATCTGCCAATTGAGACATGAACTTGCGTATAGATTGGACCTTTCCTTGTAGGCCTCACAACTATTTAAGATTATTTAGTTGAGGCATTTCCATAATAGTAGTGACATTTGCAGGGTTGACTTCAATCCCTCCTTGTGATACAATGAACCCTAGCAATTTTCCTAATGTGGCCCCAAAGACACATTTTTAGGATTTAAGCAGACTTTGTCTGCATGAAGCCTCTCAAATATTCTTCATATAATATCAAGGTGTCCATCTCTTATTCTTGATTTTTCTAGTATATCATCAACATATTCCTTAACAATGTCATGCATCATGTCATGGAAGATGACAATCATTACACACTGATATGTGGCTTCAACATTCTTCAAACCAAATGGCATGACTTGGTAACAAAATTTCCCCCAAAGAGTGGTGAACATGGTCTTAAGTTGATCATTAGAGGCTATCTTGATTTGATTATAACTGAACAATCCATTCATTAAGGATAACATCTTATACCTAGTAGTTGAGTCGACAATCATGTTGATGTTGGGCAGAGGAAAATCATATTTAGGGCATGCTTTGTTGATATCATGAAAATAGTATAAACATGTATAATTGGGGTCTTTATACTTAATGGAACTATGTAATAAATCCATTTAGACTAGTCCAGTGGTTTGATAAAATTAGCTTTTAATAACTTTTCTAACTCAGCCTTAACTAAAAAGGTGAGGCATAGATGCATCTTTCTCATCTTTTGCTTGACTACTTTAACATCAGGGTGAACCACAAGATGATGCACAACTAAATCTGGGTCCAAGCCTAGCATGTTGGAGTATGCCCATGAAAATATGTCTATATAATCCTTAAGAATGGATATAATAAGCTCACATTTTATTTTAGTAAGGGAAGCTCCAAGATAAACATTTTTAGGATCCTCATGGGTTCCCAAATTCACTTTTGTTATGCTTTCCATAAGGAGTGTGGATCCATCTTCTAGAATTTTAGGCAATGTATGGTCATGATCATCTTCTTATATTATATCTTCTTGTTGTTCCTCCCAAAGATCTAGATAATATGAAGAATCAGAATCTACCTTCACAGGTAAAGGCCAATTGGCAAAAACCTCTAGAATCTCAAGAGCAAGACACTCAAATATTTGATGTTGTTATGAAGAGATGCTTGTACTAGCTATAGAACTTGGGATAGATGGACTTTCTATGTCCCAAGGGGATGAACAAACCTTACCACCTAGGAGTGCTTGAAGCAGGTTTTCAATCAAAGGCTTGTCTTTTTATTTACTTTTTCCCTGATCAACAAGTGCCTCAGAGAGGTTTTCACTTGAAGATCCTGATGTTTGTTCTTTATTATGACCAAGAAAGTTTTCCTACTCTCTAATGTAGGTAGAAGAATTCAATGAAAAATCAAAACCCTAATTATGATCACCAATGGGGAATGCATTTCATATCCCCATGCATTCTAAAATTAATTCTTCATTTTGAAACTCATTGAGGCATATGACCAAATTTTACTGATCCCAATATATGAGTTCAGGATGGAAAAGACATATGTTACAGTGAGGGTTTGCTTCAGGATGGGAAGCACCAATGGTAAATATATAATGTCCTATTTTAGGAAGGGAAACACCACTAAGATACATTTTTGCTTCAGGATGGGAAGCTCTAATAGGATATATTTTTGCTTCAGGACGGGAAGCTCTAATAGGATAGATTTTTTCTTCAAGATGGGAAGCTCCAATAGGTGTTATGGTCAATATACTTGAATCAAATAAATCTAAATCAATAAGCTCATTGAAAAGGATATAATGGGATGTTGTGTCACTACTAAGATTATTGTTACTAGTTACTTTGAAATAGTCACTACAAAATGTTATGAGGTTATCCTTTGGTGGTTTAAATCTGAGACCATGATTCCAATTGACAACTCTAGTGGATAAGGGATCTAAAATTATTTGTGCCTATAGGCCAAGGTGTTTCCCTATATAGTCAAGATGATCCATTATATTTTTAGGGATAGGATACTTTGGATTCTAAAAATAATCAGCAAGGCCTTCAGAATATAACCATTCTCCCTCGGTAAAAGCCTCTTGATATTTCTTTGGTGTAATTGTAGGTACAAAAACCATATGAGGTTTTGGTTGCTTCTTTTTTGGTTAACAAATCTGAATGGGTCTATTAGGAGTCTAGGAAGGTTTAGGCTTACCAAATGTTTTAGGGGATTCTAGTAATTTTTAAATATGGAGGACGTCCTTTAGATAGTACGTAGAAATGCCTGCATCTTTAATAATAACTTGTTTGGCCAGAGCTGTAGGAAATTGATCAGTCAAAGTGGAGGCTAGATCACCAAGGTTTATATAATTAGATAGAGATGGATGAGAAATGATGGATTTGATATTCTTATTAATGAATTTAGAACTTGGAAAATAGTTATAATTATGAAACTCTGCTTTAAGATTTTTGTAGTATTGATATGGTTGCTGATCATTGGGAATAGTAACCTTAATACCATCATGGGGAAACTTAAGGCAATGGTGAAGATTAGATGGAACTACCTATACTTCATTGATCCAAGGATGACCAAGAAGTATGTTATAAGGAAGCTCAATATCTATAATATAGAATAATGTATGATGAGAAATAGACCCAACCATGACTAGCAACCAAATTGTACCAAATGACTCTCTCTCAACATTCTTGTAACCCTTGATTGTAATAGTTTCTAGCTGAAAGTATTTATCCATGTAGCCCAATCATCACACCAATTTAAGATATATGATGTTCAGACCTAAACCATTATCTATAAAAACTTGCTTAATCTAGTGATTCGTAATGATTATCTCAATGTATAGTGGGTTATTATGGTTTGGGCTAAGGGTGGACATGTCCTTTTGATCAAATGTGATTTGTCAAAATGAAGACAAGTGTCCAAATATATTTTGTAATTGATCAAGGTTTATATCATTAGGAATATCATTAGGAATAATAGACTCTTGTAAAACTTTATTGAAAATGGTTCTATGAACATCAGATGTCTGCAAGACTTCTAATATGGAAATTTATGCAAGGGTTTTATCTAATTGATCCATTAGACTATAAGGCATTTGAATTATGGATTAAGATAGTTTAGTATTTATTGGGATAGTATTTATATTTGGAACTATTGGCACAACATTATCATTTGGTTTATAGAAAGAAGTGGGTGAGAGCCCCTGAATGGTAACTTGGGGGCATCTAGTTACGACTACACAACCTAGAGGTGGCAAGGAGTTATTATAATTAAAAGAGTAGTACTATTGTTAAAGATTAGTAACATGTGCAAATGGAGTAACAACATGATGATGTGAACTTGACATGGTATTACTAGGGGGAGAGGGTGCTGACTCTATAATGATGGGTCCCATGTTATGAGGAGCATGAGATTGGCCATGTGGTTTTAGAGTAATAGTGGAAATGTGGGTTGTAGAAATGTGTCCCACATTGTTATTATAGTCATAAGGCACATTATTATAAGCCACATTATTAGTGTGGGAATTACAATCTTGATTATGATCATTATGATTCTAACCTTGTTGGTTTTGATTATGTCTTTGTCCTTGATTGTGACCATTTTGATTATTTATTCATAGTGGTGGATCATGTTGAGGAAAGGGGTCTTTATATATTCCCATATCTTGATTTGTGTCCTAATTAGGGGCAAAATTAATTTCCAATTCACCATTTTCAATAAATTCCTAAACAATATGTCATAATTAAACACACCAATATGCATTGTGACCTACAACATGATGAAATTTACACCATTCATTCTCCTTGTACTAGTCTGGTTTTGGTTGATCTTGAGGAAATGGCCTTGATACTATCCATATAATTAAATTAGTTGTAATGAGATTTTGTAACATTATTTTAACTGATTCTCCTAACTTGCTAAAGACTCTAAAATTGTTATGAAATGCCCTTCATAGAGGTTGTCTCTGTAGATTAGGTAGTGGATTTGATGGAGTTAATTGTATATTTGGAGGAGGCATAGCTTGTACCATTTGTACATGTCTTGTTTCTATAACCCCATTTCCAATCATGTTCTTATTTTTGATAAATACCTCAGGCTTATTGTGCATAACTATTTGAGCCAGTGATTTAGTCTGATTAGATGCTTGTCCTTGTGAAAAAATCTTAACAAGGCCTTCAACAATAAGGGCCTTCTCAATCTAAACTACTTTATCAATAATTTCTTCAAATGAGTTATCAAAATCTAACCATAGATTATCGATAAATTCAGGATGCAAATTCTATGTAAAGATATAAGCCAGCTATTTATCTGGCAAATTATGTTGAAATTAACCTTCAAATACTCTCTACTTTTGTAGATATGTAACAAAAGTTTCACCATCACACTGCTTAGATTTAAATAAGTAAAAAATGGTTAATTCATGTTATATGTTATATGAGAATCAGTTAAATTTTTTTTGTGATAAGTCATTCGAATCCACAATTGATCCCTTGGGTAGTTTAAGTAACCAATCAAGAGCTTGTCCTTCTAAACTTCATGGAAATAGTCATAGTAAATACTCGCTACTATAAACAACCTCTTGACATGAGATGAAAAATGCTTGTATGTGTTCAGGAAAATATCTTTTCCCTTTGTATTTGTTAAATTTAGGTGCCTAAAAATGAGGTGGAAAGAGGATTTAGAGAATAGTTAAGTCAAATGGATATGGGCATATCTCATCGAACTTGTAATTTTGACTCTATTATTCATCTCCAATATTTGGATAATTTCTGTCATAGAATTCCATTCTTGCATGTTTGGTGCATTTTTGGATTGGATAAGATGTTTTTGGAGTGGAATGTGCCCCTAATTTTGTTCCTATTGGGGTGGAATGTGCCCCTAGTGTTATTTCTATTGGGGTGGAATGTGCCCCTAGTTTCGTTGTTGTTGGGGTGGAATGTGCCCCTAATTTTGTGTGGATCTATAAGGAGTGTATAGCTTTTGATCCATGATTTGGTTCTAATTTGTTGCTTGAGTTGAGAACATAGGCCATTGATTCTTAGATTGTAAAACATTCCCTAAATTTGGTAGTTTGGCACATTATTGATTTTTGAAATTTCTATGTTTATTTACCAATCTTTGGGTTGGTTGAAAAGATCTAGCCAAATTATCTTGAGGGATTTCCTCAATTTGAACTGAATGTTTGGGTTTCTGAGTTTGTAAAGTAATAAGAGGTTCTTAATGATTGAAGAACACATGTTCTATGTTAAATATAACACTTTGTAAGGTCTTTTGTGACTTTAACTATTCATTTAGATTGCCTTGATCCACTATGGTAATGTCCTCATCCAATATTTGTTACATAGTTTCAATCACATTTTCTTGTTCTTTCAAAGCATTATTGTGAATTGAACTGGAAAATAGGGAGTCGATTAATTTTGTGATAAGTTGATTTGCATATCATTGACTTATTATCTTGATCTTAGCTAGAAGATCTGGATTTATGGGTTTTGACTCTATTTGTATTTCCTTTCCATTAGAAGAAGAAGGTATGTCCATTTTTGCAAAGTCTTCCTCTTGTAATCATTGTTCTCCTTCTCTAACTAAGGTATGCAATTGTTATGTAGGAAAAGCATAAGGTAGTCTAGCACCTGATTCTATCAATCTAAGGAGGGCTTCATCTTGATCTCCTTGGGGTTGATACCCATTGTAATCATCTTCAGATCCTACTATTATGAGGATATCATAAAAAATAATGGGGTTATCTTGACCATCATAAAATTGCTCACCTTCATAACTAATACCATAAGAGGCCCCACTACGAGTGAACCTTTGAATCATGTCTAAAAAGAGCTTCTTTGTGTGTTTGAATAACTTTGGACCAATTCTTCAGTAACTAATCAAAGTATGTTTTGGATCTCTTTTAAAAAAATAACCAAGGTACCAATGAGACTATAAGCGAGGGTGGTTTGAAACCATGCACAATTTAGAATATTTGGTTCACTAATTTAGTCAACCTTTGGTAAAGTTTAAATCATATAGATCGGAAGAGAGTAAGATAACTCAAAGACACAAGGTGAAAACTAGTACACGAAAGCCTAGATCTTTGTGATACAGCCACACTATAAAAGTTAGCTTCAACTTTAACAAGTTGACCCTAGAAGTTCAAAGGAAATCTCTCTAGATTATAAAGAAGATAAAATAGACTAAGCAACTCAAGATGTAAAAACATACGTGAATCACTAATTAAAAAGCTAGGACCAAATAGGTAGCACAACATCACCACATGATTCTAGTAGGATAAAATATGTTTTAGGAATTAAAGCATGAGTGATACACAAGATTACTTGAGTCTACCAAGATTATGATGGGATTTTGAGTCTTAATAAATGACCTTCAATTCAAATGGAAAATTGAACCCAAGTTAAAACAAGCTTAGTGCAAAAATGGCGAACCCACTTTGACACAACAACCCTTAGAACTTAGAAAGATTCTATTTTGATTGTGGATTATAAACGAAGGATTTAAATAAATTGGGTAAGAGATTTAGACTCAATGGGTAAAAATGACTGCACCAAAGTGGATGACATGACACAATGTTTTTTTATAACAATTTGAACAAGGGAAAGGTGAATTTTCCATTTGGACAACCTAACACCTCCTTTGCTCAAGAAAATTGAGGATAATGTGATTTGGTTAAGTTCATTGAGTTAACAAGTAGTTCTAGATAAAAATCAAGACCAAGTAATCTAAGGACAAAAAAAAAACGTCTTAAGTCTAAACTAACAAGGTATGACAAAGTGAGGTCTACTAAACTAGCAAGGTTTTGATCATTCTAAGGTAATAAATTACACAATGAATTTCATGTTAAATGATACAAAAGACAAACATAGAAATTAGGTGACTACAACATTGGCTAGTTGTAAAAAGGTCTAGTCCTTTTTACAACCATGACATCTTGTTGTTTGCTCAGTGTAGTGTCATGTCCAAATGTAGATACATCCCATGTGCACCTCCTAAGTTAAATGAAGTCAATGCTGGGAGGTGAAATCTTGGGTCAAAGCTTCCCTAAAGAACTCATGGGAGGTAATGACATCCCCCTCATAATCCAAGTTTGCATGAAAATAAACAAACCATAAAATAGAAAGACTTTAGGGTCATTTTGAAGATCACCCAAACTTTGGTGAGATATTTAGAAAACATTCATTCTAAGCCTTGGACTAGGCTATTTGCAATAGGAATGGGACTTTTGATTGCAAGGGTTCCCTAAAGGGGACAAATAGAAGATCATACATGCAACATTCCTCTTTTTTCCAAACAAAACCTAAGTGAACAACTATTGCAAGCAAGAATTGATAAGTGTGTTCAATTTTAAGCCCGAATTAAATATTTGGTGGTGTTTATTTGACCCCTTGGTCTTAGTTGCAAACTTTGAAAACATTCACCAAAACATCTAAATTCTTTGTTAAACACCAAAACAAAGTTCTTAATTGAGTTTTAAGCATACAAAAGGTGATTTAAACATTTTTTTTAATCAAATTTCAAGCTTGATCCTAGAGATAAAATGTTAGCATGTCCTTTAGATTTAATGCTCTTTTTGGTTTGAAATAATAAACTTAAAAACAATAGCTCTCAAGTCTGCATTTTTAGAAAAAAACAAAGTGACCAACTTTATTTATTACAATAGATGATGGTTACTTTGGCTAACCAAGATCTAACCAATGTTGGTTATACTGACCAATGCCAATTAAGCTAGGTAACTAATGTCAGTATTGCTTATCGACATCGGTTACTATGTAAAACTGTGGTAAACAAAAATGACAAAATAAAGTTAGAAAATCAATTTGCACAAGTTTTAAGGGTGCAAATGGATATTTTAAAGGTGTAAAGTGATCTTATTTAGGTATGAGATACGTATAGTCCCATCGGGCATGCCAAGATGAGGAGAGGATTACAAAGCAAGTTAGTCAAGCATTAGTCCATAAATAATGAAACATGCATAAAGAACTAACTAACTAAGCCTATCTATTGCTATGGGAATTACAAAGGATAACAAGAAATAAATGAAATAAATCAACACAATATTACCTTCCTAAATGGATTCACTATACCCATGTGGATCAAAAACATGTTCTCCATTGATCAAACATCATTGTCTTTGTCAAAAATGGTCGTAAGATCCTCCAATGTCTCAAGAACACTCCATAAAACCGAGGCTCTTGATTCCAAATCACTAAACTAGCTTATCAATGAAGATTGAAAGTAAAATCTATGATAAAATGCAAAACCTTATGGGAACAATTTAACATTATAAATTTGCAATATTCAAGCTTAAAATTCATGTCCATGGCCTCTCTATTTATAGATTTTTGAGATTGGTCAAGATCAACCATGACCGTCCATCTCAAGATTGAGATGGGAGGTCATGGATAATCCTAATATTTGGATTTAAATCCATAATTATTTTCATCATGATTTTGTGAAGAGGTATGGGAGGTATTCACTAGGCATGGGTGACTCATAATCCTGATATTTATGGCATTTATGGTCTAGGGATGTCTTTCCAATAAATGATGTCACCTTATGATGAAATTAATAAGAATCAATTTTCAAAAATAAATATTCAACAACTCTCATGGAAAATCCAATTAAGCTCTTGATTTGGATTAATTAGGCTTAAACAAGTTTAATCAACATTTGTGCAATTATTTGAAAATTAGCCCTTAATTAATCAAAATGGTTAGAAAGTCATATTACTGGGTCATAATTTTACTGGAGAGGAATTGGAAGGTGATGTTAAATGTCTTGGAGCTATATTCTCATTTCAGATGTTGTCAACACCAAATACAAAGGTACATGATATGTACGAATGATTTGGAAGAAAGAGTGATCCAAAGCACTAACTAGCAAATTTGTCATTTTGACTCAAAATGATCTGATTAAATAAGATTAAAAATTTCAACACAAATGGTGTTAATAATTGGATGTCTATAGTAATAACTAATAGTTAGATGTAGGCGAGTACTTTCAAAAGAAGGGACACCTGTAGTTGTGTTTGGGGCTTGAAACACCACACATAAATATTATTTTGGTGATAGTTATCTTCGTTTGTATGACCTTCACTCAATTATACCATTAAAAAATGAGATTACACCTTTAATAGTTACTTGAAATGTTGAGGTCACTTTGCATCTCCAAACCCTATAGTTATTATTTCCTAAAACTTAGTGGCTAAAGGGGCAACTTTGAGCCTTCCTAATAAGAAAACCATAGGACTAAATCACCTTCTTCCTTCTCTAAGTTGGAACTTTATGATGAGGATGTATAATGAGTGCATTTATGATGATAATATATAAACATGACATTGTCCTAAGGCATATCTAAAAGGGCTAGGTGTTTTATATTTATCTTTTAGGGATTTAATCCCTAAGCCTACAGTCATCATCTTTTGAGGGTAATCCCCTATCTCATATGCCATTCTAGCATTCCAAATAGGTATGTTATGTTCTCTAAAACACATTAAGACTTAAAATAGGGTTTCATCTCATGATCCAACACTTTATATAGATATATTTATATCTTTGTGATTCCACTTATAGGTGGGCATTTTCATGTATAGATATAAAATGAAAAATTGTAGGCAATGAGTGATGAGTGTGAAAAATGTACTATTTTTTTACCTTTCATGAGTTTTAGACCTATCTTAAAGATTAAAAATAGACTCTCTTCATTATCAAGGACTTTTTTTAGCTCAAATACTCCCTTCCAATATGATTGGTCCTTATGAGATACCTATAGGTGTATGTTAATGGTAGGAGACCGTGTGAAAATTCTAAAAAGGTTGCCCCATGTTATCCACACATTATTTGATAGACCATACTTTATCAATAATGTGATAAGTATGTGTCTATCACCATAGGAATTAATTTCACTTTCTCATTAATGTACTTAAGCTTTAACATAGCTCATTCAGATGACTGTGTATGATAGTCATGAAGCAATTGACTGTATGGTAGTTATGACTGCAAGTCCATGAATTTTTCTTTGGATAATGAGGTTCAAAAGTGAGGGGACCAAGAGGACATTGTATAAACTATATTGAATATATTACCACCTCTGAACTCACTACCAAAGCATGAAGAGTATGCAGATACTAGAATCTTTCATGTAACAAAAAAAGTGCCTTTTATTTCAACTTGATATATTTGGTTTATAAAAACACCTTGAAATGTGAAACCAATAATTGGGAACATGGTTGGACATAGTCAACACCATTTGGAAATGATATCACCAACTGGATTATATGGCCCTATCTAAACAAGAGTAAAACCTATAGGGTATGGGAAATATTGAGTAGAACTTGTTAGATATGATTCATAAATCATGGTTGATAAATAATTGAAATATTTTTATAGAAAAGGATATATTTGAGTAGGATTTCACCTACCAAATGTGGTTTTTCTAAAACATATCCAACTGGGCATACCATGAACAAACCTATTGACTGGTTTTGTGTGTCTAAAAGGGTGAAGGTGTTTTATCACTTAAAAATAATGTCAATCATGTAAATGAGTTTGAAGAAGCTGAAGAGTCATCTCACAACCTTCTCCCATGTGTTACACTCCCTTCTGGGTCTTACAAGTGCCAAACTCTTTTCTTTTCCAAGAAAACTACTCTTTATTATAAATAACCTACAACTTTTTAGTTATAAATAGTTTATTAAGGTATAATAAGACATGTCACATAAAATCATCTTTTTACACCTCCAATTTACCCAAGGAGGACATACAAGTCATTAAATGCTCATTTTATGACCTTTAAATGGTTGAAAAAGACATAAGGATTAAAAATGACTAAGACTAAGGATAATATGACATGTAATGACATAAAAAGACTTATAATACACCCTATTCCATAATTATATATCACTAAAATCATTTAAAGATAAAATTTTTACCTATAGGGGTCCCAATTTGACTTAGAGGGTCAAATTTGGTCAACAAAATGGTGACTCATAGGTGTAGTATGCCTAATATACTAAAGATTATTTGCCTTATCTTATACATAGGCTTATGGAGTCATCTGAAGTCTGAAACAAAACAAAACTACCTGACACTTGACAACATAGGTTTGACCACAACAAGACAATTATTACCTCAACCACACAAAATAAATGAGACACACAAAGCAAAGCAAACACACTAACAAGACACACACTTGTGCTTAAAACACTTAGGGAAAATAGAAAACAAACAACTATACATAACTAGAAATTATGCATACTTCCTATCTAGGATCAAAAGGAAAATTCCTTGAATCTTCTTCATGAGATAAATCATAGTGATAAGTATGTTGCTCATTGGATTGGATGCTTAGTAGATCAAACTTATTCCTTGGCACTTCACTTGATTTGATCTCAAGTAGACCATCCTTAAATAAGTATCCAATGTAAATGTATTCCTCTTGAATTTTTACGCATACCTCATACTATTTCCCACTCTTCATCCCATGATCAACTTGTATCTTCTTGGAAGGAATGGCTTCAAGTGGAGTAGTTTCTTGTTCCTTGGAAGATTGAGGCCAATAGAAGATTGTTCTACCCTCCAAAAGATGATGTGTTTCTCTAAAATAGTTGAAAGGATGATAACCTAGTTTTGTGATTTCAAACATATAATCATGGGATTCATATCCCTCTTGAAAGTACAAATTTGAAAATTTGATTCCTCTTTGCATATCCACTTGAGTGTCAAGGTTGTATTATCCATTTTTGACTAGATCATATCCTCCTTTAAGATGATTATAACCTTCTTCAATGATTAAAAACAAGTCATCCCAAGGTTGATTAGAGACTTGATCTTTCCCATATATGATATCTTTGATAATGATAGAAGAACTAATGATGATTTCCTCTGATTTCACACAAGGAAGACATTCTTAAATATCAACACAATAAAAATATACAACAAAATAAATGACCTTTTCTTTATCATTTAGAACCTATTGAACACTCTCAAGTTATATCTCAACTTTTATAACCTAACTTTGCTTCTAAAGGACTAAAAGATCTATCAACCAAATAAGACTCCCACGGAGCTATGTTTTCTTCAATCAAGAGTTTTTAATTATTATCAACCAAATGGTATATTTTAGGTTCCCACACCATAAGTCCATCAAGGAAAATGGTGATAGGATGAGGACAAGATGAACTATTTGGTGGAGGTGTAACATAAAACTCAAGATTAGATTGAGAATGAATTGTAAGGGATACTTTTGGGTTCATGAGGAAGGGTAGGCAAACCTTGGGCTAAAATTAATTGGTTTTATTCCTTCCATTTTAAAATCACTTCATTGAAACCTGATTCAAATTGAACACTCTCTTGAGGAAGGTTGGATGTGGTTTGTTTAGGCATAGGATCTTCTTTTTGCTCTAAACCTTCCATCACACCTTAGCTCAATAACTTCATTCTCAACTATAAATCTTCAATTTTATTGGTTAAATTATCTTGGAAAAGTCTCTATTGAATTTGATATCATCTTAATGAGGATGAGTAAAAAAGGGATGATATGGAAAAAAAGAGGTCTCTTAAGGAAGGATAGGAGGGGCTTGCATAGGATCAAGCTCTTTTTTAACTTCACACTCTTTATCTAAGATTTTATCCCCTTTATTTTCCCATGATTCCAATACCTTATTACATCTTAGGATGTTAGGATTATGCATATCTTCTTGAGGAATTGGTGCAATTTGAGGAGTGGATGAAGTGTTCAAGAGACTTGGGATCTCCTTAGGCTTGGATTCTCCACCTTGTCTCCAACTTGGGCTTTTATATCTAAAAGTCTCTTCTTAAGGTGGGAATGTAATGGGAAATGGAAATGCCGACTTAAATTCCACTTACTTTTCTTGTAAGATGTATTAATTCATCTAATTATTATCTAACTCAATCTACTTGTCAAGGTTTGCTTCAAAATCAAAGTTTGTCTTTCCATCTTTCTCTTCTAGCTGATTAGGAAAATGGTGACTTTGATAAGCTTGATTAGGTTCATAAGTAATGGTTAAGTAGAACTGATATAAATATTTTGGAGGTGGATATAAGGGATGATATATTTTGTGAGGTTTTTCCTCATCAATTCTTAGCTTATCTTCTAAGGATGAAACTAGGCTACTCACATGTAGCATCTCATTTATGAGCCTTTACCTATTTATTCTCTCAATAAGTTCCAAATATCTTTTAACCATCTCTAATGCATCTAAGACATTGTGAATGAGATTAATAGGAACATATTAACCATGCCCCCTTTGTGTGTCAATATCCAACCTATACCTCTCATAGTGAAATAAAGTTTGTTTGAAAGTTGAAATGGACTGATTTGAGAGGTGACTAGGTTGAATAGAAGGAGAAAGACATTGAGAAGGTTATGAGACTGATACAGTTCATGATAAGGTTAATAAGGGTCATATTGAATATGGTAAGGTTCTTGAAAAGGCTAGTAAGAATCATACACAGGTTGATATAGAATGTCACAAGATTGAGATATCTCATTAACTTATGTAAAACAATACTCAACACCAAAACTAGCTATGGAACTTCATTGGGAATCAAGAACATATAGAAAAATTAACAATAATATTCAAATAGAAAACATGGGCTGCTTGAACAACTGATTTAACTTCAAAGTCACCATAGATGCTTGGATAGATGCCCTTCAAAGGTTGATGTGTTGAAAGACAACACCAAAAATCATTGAAATTCTTGGATAATGAGTCCTAATGGGCATGCCAAAAATTCTTTTAGATTCTTATCCCTTTAGGAGATTTCTTATCTCTCCTCATCCACATGAGATAATTGAAACACCTCTAGGATGTGTGTAGCCTAATAATGAGGTGAATATATAGATAAGAATATCTCCCTTGATGTACCACTTTTAGATCACTACTGCACCTATTCTTGCAATGAAAAGGAAGAGAAAATTGAAAGTAGACTATACTAAAGGTAGTGATACATTGAAGTGATTAATAACTACCAACCAACTGCATATCACACATGACACCAAGAGACTAACTAGGCATACACTTCTCTAATATGAATATTCTCACATTAGTATTTCATTATGAGGTTGTGATGATTGTTTAGGCTAGGAGAACTAGATAAGAGGCATAAAATCACACTACTGAATATATTAACTCACTCAACCTTGACACTTCATAGAACACTTCACATGACCTTCAAGAAGAAGCTTTCAAGTTATAAATAGGTGAGAAAATGAGACAATAATGCTAAGGAAACAATAGTCATCACTTAGAAATATCAATAATATCTCATTATCAGACTAAGAGTGAGGAGTTTTATACATGCTCTTCCATGCATTGATTACATTCTTAATTATCTAGATCCCTCTAAAAGTGAGCCATCATTGCCTATAGTTAAGAAAACACATTTTTCAGCCACCACTCACAATTGGCTCCAAAAATTTCTTTAATTTCTCATGTAAATCCTTAAAAGTGGGTGAATATATGTGTCAAATCCATCCATGGCCTTTGATTACTAAGGTGCACTTTAAATATGATTCCAATTGAAGTTTTCACCCTTGTCATTATCATATTCACTATGTTAATTCTAACTGGCTAAGATGAGATCTCTTATTGAGGTAATTAAGAGTTATTATAAAAAATAACATGTCATAGGGAGTTATCTTAAGTCTCTAACTTTCCTCTCTTGTGATTGGCATCTTTAGACTCCTTCTAGAACCTACAAAACACATAAAATTTTCAATAAAACAATATGTTTTACTCCATATGTATAATTATGTATAGTCTAAAAGTATGGGGAGTATATTAAGAGACTCAAAAAGATCATCCAATATCTTTCCATGACATTATAGTCCATTGGAGCAGCATCCCATCTTCATTTTCCCAATCAGGTCATTTCTAAGGGTTTGCAAGGGTTCTAGATAATTTTAGCCATTTAGTGATGTTTCATGAAGGTATAAAATTGAACATAGAAAATAATGTAACCATTTTTTTTTTTCATTACCTTATTCAACTCATGATATCCCTTCTAGTCTCTATGCAAAGCATCCAAGTATATATGATCTTCCAACATTGCCCACTCAAGCTCTTTTCTCCATTCTTTACAAGCTTGAATTATTCCTAAGCTTAAAGTGGATTTATTTATGAGTTCCCATACATACCAATAGTTTAGAAATGTATAAATTAATCCTATAAATTTTTTTAAACTAGTTATAAATCTCACTAAGATTTAGAAGTGAATTTGGACCCCCAATTGGTTTTAGGCCTCTTCAAGGCCTAATAGGCTTAACATGCAGTTCACTAGTTTTAACGATTTGGAATTATTTATTATTATTTGTATAGTTTTTCATGGTTTTTTTACCTAATTAAATATCACAAATTCATCACAAACCTTTCCAATCACTCTATCTCATTCCTTCTTCTCATTCACCAACTAAGCCTAGTTGGAACTTGCTTGGTTGAATTATGTGCAAGAGCATTTTGACCATTTTGCGAGATATAAGATTGTATGAGTGATTAATATCATCAATTGAAATTAAATAAACCTAAAAACATGTTTTATAAAGCCATAAAATATTTTTATTAGGTTATTTGCTCATTTTGGCATCATTTTCTTGACTTGCCAAAATTTTAATTTTCATGATTGACTCACCTCTGAGACAAAATAGTGAGGTATAAACCTAATTTATAAGGAAAATTGAATGTTTTATAAGTTTTATTATGTCATTTTAAACCTATTTAACAATTTATAACCTATGGTAGCATGAGGAAATACCCTTCAAACTCACTAAAACCCAAGACAAACTATGAGGAAAGACATTGTGTGCAGGTTTCTACCATGTGGACTATTTGATGCATCATTAAAACCTTATATTTGCTTGTTTCTAATATTATTAAGGTATATAAATTACATAAAAACCTTAACCAAGGTGTTTCAAACCAAATCCTCACCCAAATACTCTATACGCTTCTTTATGAATGCCTTGCTCAACTCAGACTGACTATTCTCAATCTCAGAATAGGGACCCATTTGTAGATAGAACTTGGCATTTGGCATTGAATTTATTATATAATAACTATTACATACATTTTATATCATTTAATATTAATTTAACTCATAAATTTACTTATATACCTACCAATGTTTTATTCACTTGTTTCCTCCCACTGTTACACCATAGTCAAACTGTAGATGTCTATGTTGTGATCAAATGGAGCCTGTAAGTGATGGTTTCACATTAAAATTTGTGTCATGTTATTTTGTATATATTTTTAAGTCTTTGGGAGTCACCATACATAAAATAAATTTTATATCTCTATGATTAAACCACTATCATTGATGAGGTAAGAACTAATAGTCAATTTTAGGCAAGTACTTTCAAAAGAAAGGACACCTGTAGGTGTGTATGGGACTTGAAACACCACATATAAACATTATATTAATGATATTTATATTTATTGGTATTAAATTCACTAAATTATTCCAATAAAACATGAGATTATGCCTTTAATAGTGCTTTAAAATGTTAAGGTCACTTTGCATCTCCAAACCCTGTAGATATTACTGCCTAAAACTCAGTCGCAAAAACGGAAACTTTGAACCTTCCTAGTAAGAAAACCATAGAAATAAAACACCTTATTAATTTTTCAAGTTTGAAATTTATGATAAGGTTGTATAATGAGTACATTTGGGTTTATTAGAGCTCAACATGACATTGTCCTAAGAATCTCCAAAAGGGTTGGGTGCTCTATTTTTGGTTCTTAGGGATTTGATCCCTAAACCTATAGTCATCATATTTTGAAGGTAATACCCTATCTCATCTACAAATATATAATTAAAAATAGGTATTTTATGTACTCTACATCATATTATGACTGAAAATATGGATCCATATCAAGATTTAACACTTCATACATTTATCTTTACATCTTTATGATTCCACCTGTAGGTGGACATTTTCATGTACATGTAGAGAATGCAAAATTATAGGCACTAGTTTTGATATTTCATGAGTTTTAGACCTATCTAAAAGATTTTAAATATAAAATATTCATTATAAAGGACATTTTTCATCTTAAATACCCCTTACCTATATGATTAGTCCTTATGAGATACATGTAGGTGTATGTTAATGGCAGGAGACTGTGTGAAAATGCTAAGAAGGTTGCCCCCATGTTATCCACACATTATTTTATGGACCATAAATGATAAATAATGTGATAAATATGTTTATATCTCCATATTAATTTATTTAAATTTCTCATGAATGTGCTTAAGCTTTAACACAACTCATTTAGATGACTGTGTATGACAATCATGAAGGAATTGACTATATGGTAGTTATGACTATAATTTTGTGAAGTTTGATTTGGATAATGAGTTTTAAAAGTGAGGGGATAAATATGAAATTTTATACATTATAATTAATATATCACGACCTTCTTAAGTCACTACCAAAGCATGAATATTATGTAGATAGTATAATCCTATTTATAACAAAGAAAAGTGCCTTTTCTTGCAACTTGAGACATTTGGCTTATCCAAACACCTTTAAAAGTGAAACCAGGCATGGATAAAATGAGGGGATATAGTAAAAATTATTTTAAAATGATATCACCAACTAGATTGTATGGACCTATCCAAACTAGAGTAAAACCTAGAGGGTATGGGAAATAGTGAGGAAAAAAAATAGTCAACTTGTTAGAGTTGATTCATAAAGCATGGCTGAACAACAATTAAAATTTTGTTGTGTGTGTGTGTGTGTGTGTGTGTGTGTGTGTGTGTGTGTGTGTGTGTGTGTGTGTGTGTGTGTGTGTGTGTGTGTGTGTTTTGTGTGTGTGTGTGTGTGTGTGTGTGTGTGTGTGTGTGTGTGTGTGTGTGTGTGTGTGTGTGTGTGTGTGTGTGTGTGTGTGTGTATATATATATTAGTTTAATTTCACTTCCATAATGCTTTTGGTTTGAAACTTATCCAACTGGCTGTACCAAATACAAACCTACTAACTTGTTCTATGTGTCTAAAAGGGTGAAGAAGGAATAAAACATTTTGGACTTTTTTATATCACTTAAAAAGAATTCAAAATGTATAAATTATTTTTAATAAGATTAATAATCATCTCAAAACCTTATTTCATGTGTGACACTCCTTTATGGGCTGTATAAGTGCCAACCTCTTCCCTTTTCCAAAAAAAATGATCTTTTTTCTGAAGAACCTACCACTTTTCAATTACAAGTATTTGATTAAGGAATAGTAGGTCACATGTCACATTAAATAACCTTTTTACACCTTCAATTTACTTAAGGATTTGTACAAGTCATTAAATTATCCTTTTATGACCTTTAAATGGATAAAAAAGATAAGGATTAAAATGATGAAGACCAAGGCTAATATGACATGAAATAACATAAAAATACTTATAATACACCATATGACATAATAATATACCCTTAAAAACACCTAAAGATCAATGTTTTACCTATATGGGTGCCAATTTGACCTACAGGGTAAAATTTGGTCAACAAGCTCTTCATAACTCTGATTTTTTTGAATTCATTGGTTAATTTGTATGATGAACTAAATGGGTAAAGAATTATTTTTAATAAATGATATAATCAAAAACATATTATAAATATAATAGTAACTATATTGTATCTTTTTAAGTTTATTACATTTTTTTAATCTATTTTATGTTGTTCAAGAGATAAGATGTAAATTTTGCTTTCAAAAATTATGCACAATAATGGAAGTTTCATGATAATATTGAAGTCACTTGTTTAATTCTTATAGTTTTAAATAAATTTTGAATTGGATAAGTATAATAACTATGTAGGTTTGATTAAATATTATTTGAGAGTTGTTCAGATTTTTTTTATAAAAAACATATTAATGATATGCTCAAAATTATTGTTAACAAATCAATTGATTACTATTTTTACCAAGCATTACTATGCTTTTATTAAATTTAGTATAAATTGAAAAATATGTAACCACTTGAAATGAAAATATAGATGAAATATATGAATATAAAAATTATTATCCCAGCTAGAAATGCACAATTAATATATATATATATATATATATATATATATATATATATATATATATATATATATATATATATATATATATATATATATATATATATATATCATAGTTATAAAAAATTACAATAGCTATAATCAAGGATAGAGCCAATTCCTCAAACATGTCCCTTATTTACAAAACTAAATAATTCTTCCAAAAATGGTTGTCTCATTATTTTGGAGGCTCTTCAGTCACTTGAATTACTACTTGGATTTTTTTTTTTCTTTTTTTAACATCCTTGACTCCATAAGATCCTTAGTTGTTGTATTGATATTTTCAAGGGTTGCATGTTCTTCTTGTACCATATGTCTAGCTAAAACCAAGCTAGGATCCACGTCAACTTTATTTTTTAACAAAATATTAGAATCCATGCCATGTTCCCTAATGATTCTCTTCAAATGAATTATTTCTCTTATTCATTATTACAAATTGTTCCTTCAATGTAATAGATGAAGCTAAACTTTTGCATGAATTCATAAGATGCATCTCGAGGATAATAAATTCATTCTTAAAATTTGTGTAATTTGATTGCTAATGGAAAAGAATAAAACTTATTTTAAAATTAATAAAATAAATTTAAAACTCAAAATAAATAGCAACACTTACCATGAATTTTTATTTTTATACCTCAGTAATTATTACATGGCCTTCATTTCTCTTCAATTTATAAAAATAAGCTTAGGCATCTGCATTTTAATTTTTTAGCCCATTTAACATTATGTTCAATATCTTATCACTAAAATTATTACTTATAGTAATAGTTCTAGAAGCTAACTGGTTAATCAAAACATTAGTTTTGGCTAGCTCATGCTCAACCAATGAAAATAATTGACCACGTTGTGAGTGATTATGAAAATGAGTATTAATTTTATAAATCAAAACTTTGACCCAATACTCCCACTATTTGAAATCCTAAAGTTTACTCAAAATAATAAAATTAATTAATGACTTAATAGTATTCTCAGCTAACAATGTATTGAGAGTAAAAAAATTAATACGCTCATTAGATTTGGTAACATTGTCATTATCTTGATAAGAACCTCCCTTATCTGGAGAGGATGTAATGGACCTTTGACAAAAATCCTTAGCAATGATCCACTGAAAACCTTGTATCATTGATAGTGGATTAAAAAGTTATGCATTCGTACCACTACTAATTCCAAGGAACTCATCATCAAATTCTATATGTGTTGAAGACATGTAGTTTATGTTGAAACCTCAATACTACTCAAAAAAAATGTAAGAAACTATGATGTAATATGTATAGTTTTGATAGTTATTTTAAGGTACATTAAACATTTTCCTTGCCCTTATGGTGTAGTGCAGAGTGGCGGTAGACAATTTATTTATGTGGGACTTGACACTGTAAATAAATTAACACATCATGACATGCATATAAAATATAAAATAAATCAACATATACCAAGTAAAATTAATATATACCTTATTGTTTAATAGAGATAGTAGGTCGTGAGAATTGATATATTGGTGGAATTGGATGACATGAAGTTTTTGGCTCATCTACAAATATTGACACTCATTATAAAATATTAAAATAATATATTTATAAAATTGATATTTTTTGCTATGAAAAAAGAAACAATGAGAAAAATTGTGAAAATTCATACTAGCAACATGAGAGTGAGCTTGATGATGTGATTATGTGGAAGAGAAATCAAACTCATACATTTTATAATCATTGAATGTATAGGAGGTGATTGTCCCTCATCTATTTTAGTAAAGGCCTTAGGTTGATAATGACCCTTTATTGTTATTTTCTTAAATTAATTGATTGACCTAATTTATTTTATAATGTAAATAAGATATTTATTTAATCCAAGATGTCATATAATAATTTTAAATAAATATAGTATAATAGTGCATTAAAAATTCAACTTTTGGTCAGTAATAAAGAGTGCCTTGACACCTATTTTTTCATGAAGAACAATAGGAATCCTTATGCCTTGCAACTAGTAAAATGCCTCATAGCACAATGCAATAATGAAGTTGGTAAAATAAAAAAAAAGAATTTTAATTTTAAGAATACATAATCAAATCATACTTAATTATTTTCGAAACATGGGTACACTAATCAAATTATTCTGCACTGAGTGTACGTAAGATATACATAATATCCCAAAAAAGTATGTATGATGGTCCTCCATGTAGAACTAATCAGGATTGGAAAATCTTAGTCATGCCAAGTAGAAAAAGATTTGTAGCACATTCAATTTTTATCCCCGTTTTATTTTTAATGTGGGAAGTTGTAAATATAAAAACACATCATTATTATTAATAAATAATATTGAAAATCATTAATAAATTTTGAAAGCATTCTTCATAGCATGTGCTATAATGGGAATTTAGGTATCTTTTGTCCACATCATCAATATGATTTTTGTATTAACAGGGTTAATGGTCCTATGAAGAAGCCCTATAAATCTCTAGATGTCCTCAGGGGCAATTCCAAGCAAAAGAGAATGGTTATTGATAATGATATTGAATCTTAGTGACATCATGTTTAAATATGAAAACAAATGAGTAGTAGAATTATTATTTGTATCATACTATGACATATGAAAAACCCATTTGAAATTGCATTTGTCGATCCATTATGAGTATGTGTCTTCTTAGTGGAGAAGCTTAAGGATCAGAGCGCACATTAAATTTTTGAAATAGGGTTTTCATTCTCTAGAGGTGTTTGGGGTAGCAGAAATTATTACAACAATGACAGAGCACATGTAAGAGGCTTGGTGGAAGTTATAGAATATAAGACATGGTTGTTTTAGAGAGGTTGAGCATAAAAACTATGTGAAAAATGAAGGTTAAGGCTCTTATTTATAGGCAAACCTGGTCACATTGAAAGTGGTGGTATTTACTATAGGTAGGTAGAGTTATTCAATGCAACATGACAACATAGGTAAGCATTCAAGTAAGCAAGCTAGGTAGACTTTTGACTTTGAGTTATTCACCTTCCTACCTAATTCACCATGACTCTGAAATGGATTCTCCCTATTATACCCATGTTATTTTTATTATATCTCCCTAAAATTTTCCTTACATAGTCTATTTAAACCTTATCATCTATAAATGTTGAATTAGAGAATAGTATATTTGGGGGAACAATTTAAAGTGGCCTCCATACATTACCTTTGTATGGAATTTTTTAAAATCTATCATTTTGTTTCATTAATGGAAGTTTATAAATTACACTTTTGTTAACAATGAAGATAATTTTAAGCAATTCCTTATTAATGATAAAGTTCTTGTTATTTCATTGATTTTTTTAGATCGAAGTGCACATAGAGAAGATGGCTCTATAATTTTAGCATTTTAAAGAGCTAATCAACCATTATAAGAGTGATTTTTGCATCATGCATTATGTTACTTCTAAATATCTATTGGATGTCACTTTGGTACCTACAATAAATGTTGATAGAGCCATTTCCATTGTTTTTTATCTTCTCCTCCTCCTTAATGGGTGGATGAAATCAATTGCTAGACATAAATTCATCTATTGGTCTATTTCGATGGACTTATATTGTGTAATGTTGTTAATTAGTGGTGTATTATGTGTTGTTGGCTTTTGTTTGGGAAATAATAGTATTTTTGGCTCTTTTTGAGACCACTTAGGATGGGTGGGTTGCTTATGATGCTCTTTTGGCTAAACCCTTTTTTTGTTGCTTTATAGCCTAAGGATGATGTACCTCCACTACCATCTAGGGGTTGTGACTTGTGCTTAACTTTCTCATTTGTTATTTAAGGTTTTGGTTTTTCTTTTGGGTTTTCATGCTTAATTGGTGGTTTTGTTCTTTTGAACTATATTTCTTTATCAACATGAATATCAAACCATATATAGAAATTATCCACTTTTTAGATGTAACCATCTATGTACTATATTTTTATATGATTAATGGATATATGAATGAATTTTAATAAAATCCTTTAGATGCCTTCTAATAACACTTGCATTCTCCTTTCTAAAATTAAAACATTCAAAAATAATACTTACACCATATCCAAAAGAGCAACACTTGTTAGGTGGATCTTGAGGATAAAAAATTCATTGTTCAAATTTGTATACTTTGACTTCAAATGGAAAAAAATTATTTAAAAATTATGAAAACAAATTTAAAATTAAAAAAAGAGAGTATTACTTACCGTGGATTTTTATTTTTCTACCTCAACATTTATTACATGACCTTCATTTCTCTTCAATTTATTGAAATAAGATTGGACCTCCACATTTAAATTTTCCAAATTATTTAATACTATATTCAAAATTATATCACTAAAACTATTACTTATAGTAAAGTTATGAAACTGCATGGTTCATTAAAACATCATTTTTGGCTAGCTCATACCCCCAAAAGAAAACAATTGACCGCATTGGGATTCATTATGTAAAGAAGCATTGATTTCTTGAATCAAAACTTTGGCCCAATACTCCCACTATTTCAAATCCTCAAGTTACCTCAAAATAATAAAATTATTTAATGACTAAATATTATTAGCCAATAAAGTATAGAGATGAGAAAAATTAATATGATAATTGGATTTGGGAATACCGTCATTCTCTTTAGAGTAAGCTCCCCTATCTAGAGAGGGTTTACTAGACCTTGGAGTAAAATCCTCAGCTAGATTCAGCTGATAACCCTGTATCATTGACTATGGATTAAAAAATTGCATGACTATGCCACCATCAATTCCAAAGAACTCATCATCAAGTTCTATATGCTAAACACATGTAGTTCCCATTAGACCCTCGATACCACTCAAATAAAATGTAGGAAACTTTGATGTGAAATGTATAGTTCCACTACTCAGTGTAAGATAAAATAAATGTTTTCCTTGATCCTATGGTGTAGTATTGGATGGTGGTGTTGGTGGCAAAAAAGTTCTTAGAGTGGGAGTTAACACTGAAAATAAAATAAATCAACATAGGCCATGTCAAATTAATATATACCTTGCTATTGAATAGTGATATAAGGTCATGAGAAATGATATATTAGTGGAATTGGATGATGTGAAGTTTTTTGTTCATTTAAAAATACTGACATTCATTATAAAAGATGAAAATAATATAATTATAAAATTGTAATATTTTGCTGATGAAATAAAAAATATTGAATGAAATTGTTAAAAGTCATAGCAATAGCATGAGATTGAGCTTGATCATTTTATTGTGGTGGAGGAAAAATCGAACTCCTCATGCATTTTTTAATTAGTGGTGGTGTAGGAGATGATTCTCCCTCATCTATTTCAAAAAAGGCCTTCGGTGGCCAATGACCCTTTATTACTACTTTAATTCAAGCAATTCATTGAGCTAGTTTATTCTATAACCCAAAAAACACATTTATTGAATTCAGGATGCTATATAATAATTTTAAATAACTATATTATAATAGTGCATTGTGAATTTACCTTCTACTTAGCAATGGAGAGTGTCTTGACATTTATTGTTCATGAAGAATAGTACGAATCTTTGTGCCTTGCAACTGGTAAAATGCCTCATAGTATGGTAAAGAATGAAATTGGTATAATAAAATAAAACATTTTCATTTTGAGAAGCCATAATAAAATCATCCTTAATTCTATTGGAAACATGGGTAAACTATTTAAATTATTCTTCACTGAATGTACCCAAGATATACATAGTAGTCTAAAAAGGAATCTTTGATGATCTTCCCTATAAAACTAATGTGGCTTAGAGAAGCTCAATAATGTAGAGTAAAAAAGATTTGTAACACATTTAGGTTTTACCTAGCTTTTGTTTTTAATGTGGGCGGATGTAAATATAAAAACATATCATTATTATTAATAAATCATCTTGAAAATTATTATTAAATTTTGAAAGCATTCTTCATAGCATGTGCCATCTAGTTGAAATGCATAGTGGGATTTCAGGTATTTTTGGTTCACATTCATTAGTATGGTCATTGTATTGACATGGTTGATATTCCTATGAGGAAGCCCTATCAATCTGTCAATGTCCTTGGGTGTAATTCCAAAGGAAAGATAAAGATTGATGATAGTGATATTAAATACTAGTGACATCATGTTGAAATATGATGATAAATGAGCATTAAAATGAATATTTGTATTATACTATGGCATGTGAATGATCCCCTTGAAATTGCATTTATTGATCCATTCTAAGTATGTGTTTTCTCACTAGAGAATCTTGAGGATCATGGTGAACATTAGATTCTTGAAATAGGTTTTGCATTCTCTAAAGGTGCTTGGGGTAGTAGACATTGTTGAAGTGATGAGTGGGCATGTGTACGAGGCTTGGTAAAAGTTAGAGACTGTAAGGGATGGATGTTGCAGAGAAGTAGACTATAAAAACTATGTGAAAAATGAGGATTGGGATCTTATTTATGGGCAAACTTGATCATGTCAAAAGTGATTGTAATCAATTTGGGTAGGTAGATGTATTTAATATGATAGCATCATACATATAAGCATTCGAGCATTCATCTAGATGGTCGTTTGGATATTCATTCTAGATGAACATCTTGAATATTCAAATGATCATCTGGAGTATTTAAATGAACGTCTGGAGTGTTCATATGATCATTTGGAATGTTGAGATGATCATTTGAAATGATCATCTACTTTCCTATAGACATTCACTTGCTCTTTCTAGGTGTTCATTTATGTTTTGCATATGATTATCTTCATATTTCCAACTGATCATCTAAAAAAAGTCTAGGTGAAAACATACTGTAAAAAACATACACCGTCTTTCACATCATTTTTGCCTTTGTGATTATTCACCTTCTTGCTTTATTTATCTTGACTCTGAAACATATTTACCAAGTCATACCCATGTTCTTTTTAGTAGAGCCCACTAAAATTTTCCTTGCATAGTCTATTTCAACCTTATCATCTAGAGATGCTCAATTGGAGAATAGTATTTTTGGGGGAAACAATGTTGAGTGGCATCCATACATTGCCTTTGTATGGAATTTTTTCCAAGATATCATTTTGTTTCAGTGATGGAAGTTTATAAATTACACTATTGATAATAATGAAGATCATTCTAAACAATTCCCTATTAATGTTCAACTTTTTTTTTAGATACAAGTGTAGGTAGATAAGGTGGCTCTATAATTTTAGCATGTGCAAGAGCTTCTCAACCTTTGGGAGAGTGATTTTTACATCATGTATTGTGTTCCTTCTAACTAGCACTTCCATGTAACCTTTCCACCTACACTAAATGTTGGCAGAGTCGTTTCCATAGTTCTTTCTCTTGCCATCTTCCTCAATGGGGGGATGAAATCAACTACCACACATAGATTCATTTGTTGGTCCATCTTAGTGGACGTTGTTTGTGCAGGGTTGTAAGTTAGTGGGTATTATATGTCGTTGCCTTCTAATTGGGAAATAATAGTCTTTTTGGCTCCTTTTGAGACCATGTAGGATAGGTGGATGGCTTATGATGCTCTTTCGGCTGAACCCCTTTATTTATTTTCTTAGTCACCTAAGGATGATATACCTTCATTACCATCCAGGGGTTGTGGCTTGTGATTAAATTTGTCATTTATTATTTGAGAGTTTGATTTTTCTTTTGAATTGCCATGCTTAGCTAGTGATTTTGTTATTCTTCTTCTTCGGCTTCTTCACATGAGCACTATTGGGACCCACCAACTACTTGGCCTTGGAATCGAAGTCAGGAATGTGACCAATAGCCATCGTTGAGTGTGGCGGCATCGTGAGTGAGTTCGACACGACTTATACTTTTTTGTTGCTTTTCTTTTGCCCTAAAATCAGGTTGTGAAGAATTAGTTAGGACCTTAATCGTGATTAAACTAACAAAATCCATATAAAAGTTTGAAAATTTAATCCCCTCTTAAAAACTTATATATATTGTATGGCGACATCACCTCTATTTTCAAAACAAAACGTGCATTTACCGATTTCAACAATGTTTCATGTCATTTGTCATCTATTGAACTGAATCCATGTTAAAGTTTGCAATTGTAATCCCCTGTTACAGAATTATATATATTATATGGCGGCGTCAACTCCATTTTCAAAACAAAATGTGCGTTTACCTATTTCAACAAATATTTCATGCCATTCGTCATCTATAGAACTCTAAAGACGTATTAGAATCTTATCTCGGATCAATCCTTTTAAGGTTAAATATATAAGGAAAAAAAAACATGGAAGACGGTGTCATAATTTTATTAAATTTAGTCTCTCCTTCCAGACTTCAGACTTTTCTGCACATTTGCATCATTTAAGTGAAATGGAAAACGCAAGAAAGTAATAAAAAAACCTGTGGTGTTCATTCATTGGATTCGTCCCGTTCATGCTTATCAATTTCAGAAACATGCCAAATCTACTAACCTTAATTAATATCTTCACTAAATCACGTTTATTGCATTGAAAATTGATATTAATTGCCATCCATTCTGAAGAATTGAGAAACCACGTTGCTTTTCCTATCGTGCATATGAACGTAATGTACTAGAAAATAAATTTCTATAGAGATTCATTTTTTTCTAAATAATTTTACAAGCTCTCTTAAATATAGAAACGAGTGATCATCTTTTCAGCATATATCTTAAATATAGATGTTCGACCATTTGTTGAATTGATTATATTATATAATTAATAAAATATAATAGATAAATGAATATTAACAGTTTAATTGATTAAAGATTTTTAATAATATTCAAATTTAATATTTAAAATAGTTTTGAAACAAAGATTTATAAGATTATTATTTATTTATTTTATTTTATTTTTTAAAGAAAAAAATAATTATATATTGTGAATTCACAACTTATAATTATTATAATATTATAATGTATAATTTTAAATTTTCAATATGTTACAGACCTTTTTTTCCTCAATACACGAGTGGCTTTCCAATATTTTTTCCATTTTAGAATATCACAATTAAGTTGAATAAGAAGTGGTTGTTATCAGTTAATGATTTGTAGTAGGCATTTAATTCAAAAGAATATTTAATTTAGAATAACTTATTATTATAATGATATGAATGAATATGATTTTTAGTTTCCATACGATATGGAGAGTGGTGTAAAGTATAGAGTGGGTTAAATTTGATAGTTATATAATTCTATATATATATTTTTAATGTAAAATATAATCATTTTCTTGCGTAGAATGTATAAATATATTTTTAAAACTTTCGACACACCACCAAAATATATAAAAGATTATACAATTTTATGTATTTATTTAATATTTCCTTCTACTATGGATTATACTAATATTTGAATTTAAATATCGAATAAATAACCATCATAAAAAAAAGTGTGACAAATAATGGCAACCATCAAATTTAATCCCTGGTGAAGGGACAAACTAGATGTTTAATTATTTAAGTTGATGATGTATATAATATTTATTTATAGATACTTGAAAATTAGTCCTTTGTATATAGTTAGATTTATTTTATGTATGTCTATATAATTGTTTATGTCTAGGTTTGGTTAATATTCAAAATTATTTAATTGTTATGTTGAATCAAGTGGCCTAAAACCCCTTTTCGTTTAATCTTGTGTTATCATTTTCAAATAATTTATGTTTTTTGGTCTGATGTTAAGACCATATGTAGGATCTTGGCACTTTTAATTATTTTTTGTATTATCTTCATACAATTTTGGTGCCTTCTATTTATTTGGTTAGGCACATACACCCTTTTCCACCTATCATATTTCTATTTTTTGGAAGTCGTATGAGCCCAATATTTAGTTATTTATAAATTAAAAAAAATATTAGGTTCATTTAATCAGTCAAGCATTTTCAAGTACATCAGAGAATTTATTGATTCTAGACTAGCATTCTAGATTATGAAATACTTTTCACTACACATTTAAAAGACTAATTTTTTTTTGCTATTTAATTTTATCAAAATATTTGTTCCAATTTAAGAAGTCTAGAAAATTTATTGATTTCTAGAACAAAGGTACTAAAAACAACCCCAATTGACATTTATGATTTGTTTTTATTTAACTCCTTTTAAGAATACAAGAATGGATATGTATATCTATGAAAAAATACCAAAAAAAGGCTAGAAATTTTAAATAATTTATTTACATTGTGTAGACTTTTCAAGATTGTACAATTTTACCTAAATCATGTGGATGGTCTTGGCATATTTTTTTTTACTCAGTTTTAAATAAATATGAAAAAAGAGGTTTATAAGATTTCCAATTACTTAAAAAAAATTAAAAATAAATAAATAGATAATATAATAAAATAAATATGTACTTAATTATATGTGTTTTGAATTCACAATTTGTAATCATGATAATGTTATAATACATAATTTTAAACTTTCATTGTCTTGCAGACCATTTCTAGCTTAATACACGAGTGTCTTTCCCACACTATTTACTTTTATAAAATCACTATTGAGTTGAATAAGAACTGGTTGTTACGAGTTAATGATTTGTATTAGGCATTCTTTTGAAAATAAGATTTAAGTTATAAGCTCTTGTTATTATGGGGATATGATTTTTAGTCTCTATATAATGTGGAGAGTGATGTAATGTAGGGAGTGAGAGTTAAATTTGATGGCTAGATGACTTTATTTTTATTTTTTATTATAATATAAAAACAATTCATTGCATAAATTATATATAATGTAATTTGAAATATTGGACATGCTACAAAAAATATAAAGAATCATATAAAACGTATATTTTTATTTAATGTTTTCTCCTTATACTATAAACTATACTAACATTTGAATATAAATATTAACTAAATAACCATCATAAAAAAATAAAATAAAAAATTGATGGGCAATGGAAATCATCAAATTCAATCCCTTTTAGGAAAGAAACTAGTTAGATGTTAAATTATTTATTAAAGTAGAACATGTCTTTTAATTCTTATTTATAGATACCTCAAATTGGTTCATTTTCATATAGTTAGAGTCTCTTTATTTTTATAGATAAAGGGTTGGAGGGTCCCTTACCCATTTTTATGATATGAAATGACCAAGATAACAAAGCTCGTAGAAATGGGAAGACCAAGAACAACCATATACAAAGCCAAAAACCCACTAAGGCCCTTCCTTTCCATGGTCCTTTTGTGGTAAGAAGTTCATATTTAGAGATCCTTTGTCAGTGTTATCTTTTCCATTCTTTTTGGAACTAACCTTCATCCATTTTCCTTCTTCACCTAAATCAGGAAATTTAATAATAAACATTTCAAGAGCCTTGCTTGCTATTTGATTTAGCAAGGAAATCCTATCTAGGAAGACTTAACCTTCAGCTAATTTTTTTTGAACCTCATACCTCTATTTATATTCATAGTTGTTAATCATTTTAGGTTCTCTAACCATAGATTTATCACATGGGGAAAAAAAATTCATAGATATTTCTGGTACTAATTCTAGGTTATCACTTTCCTTTTCACTCTTAGATTCAATGTGTAGATGTGTTTCATTTTATATTCAATTTCATCACTGTCACAATCATCTAAATTATCTTTCCACCATGATGTTCCCTTATTCTTCTTTATGAAAACATAAGTGGTATCCAAATGACTTGTATTTAAACATTTATAACATTGGAAAGGTAAGCTCTCATAATCAAGGGGTTATTTCCAAGTACTACCATGGATCTTCATCTCAATTAAATCTAGAAAATATATAGAAAGATTTAGATTGACTGGTATTTGGGAAAATATGGAATTGTGTATCCACTTAGATTTTTCAATCATTAAGCATTCACCCAACAAATCTCTAATAACTTTCAAAACTTCATCAAACCAAAATTGAAATGGTAATTATGGTAGCCTTACCTAGATTAGTTTAACTTTGAAAGCCTTAGTGACCAGATTAAAATCTAGATGCCATGGCTTCATAATAAGAAAACTCTTACCCCAGCTCCAATAATTTTGAAATTAATGTTTAGGATTTTGAACTACAAACACCACAATGAATCATATTTTTTTTTTAATCAAGTTTTAATTTATTTAAGAATCCACCATTGTTATATTAATGTAATAAATTTACATTTCCTTGTTATCTTATTCATTTATTGTAATAAAATCATGCAAAGCATATTTTATACAAAAATATAGAACAGTAACATATTATCTAGGATAAATGATTTGAATTTATCTAACATGTTGAATATGTTAAATAATTAATTATATTATTCTCATATATGTTACAAGTTATTTTAATATAAATATTATAGATGATTAATATAAAATTATATGATAAAAAGGTACACAAGGATATTATAGAGCCAAAGCAAGGCTCTAAGAGATCTAGATAATTTAGGAAGAGCCCTTTTTTTTTAACACATACATCATGTCATCAATTTTTAGTGAAACCCATGGTGGGATCATGTCTCATCACTAAATAAACCTATAATGGCACCATGGATTATCAAATAATCACATGGCCTATGTCTAATGAGTCGTGGTTGAAAATTTCAATCAATTTTAGATTCTACATTGGTTTAGATCTTATCTTAGGTTGTATTGTGTACCTCATATTTTTGAGTTAATGTAAAAAATAAAGTTTACTAAGATAGGTAGATATATTCAATGAAATTTATGTTTAGTAGTGAAAATTTAGGTGTTGAGTCCATGATTCAAAGTTTCATTATTATCCTAACATGTTTTAATTGTTATGTGTTGTTGTAATTATCTAATAAGTGTTGTAAAAAGACAACATTATGAGGGGTTTGGTAATTTATGAGTTGTTTATTTATCTATAAGGAACATTTGATAGAAATAAACTTGTGATGATTACCCAACTAGTGATCAAATTTGATGGGTGTATAATCCAAATTTTTTCACAAGCACCATCTTTGATTTCATTTCATTAAAAGTTTTAACATGTATAATATTGAAAAATAATCAGGTATTATTTTACCCTATTTCTAATAAAACATAATAAATCATATCTTTACATATAGATTTGAAATTAGAAAATATTAAAATGCTAAACATGTATAATAATCAATAATTTTGATTTTATAAAAATGGTAAATATGGAACTAATTTTGTGGAAAACATGAAAAAGAGATATATTTATCTTTGACACATAACTATGTTGAGTGATTGAATACTTAACTATGGAAAGCAAAGAAATAAATGATCATATATGTTCAAGAATAGGTACATGATCACAAACATAATCTAGACATTCTTGTTTTAAGTGGATAGTAGTGTAATGCACTTGGGGATATTGACTACAAACTTATCCTAGTTTAATGTGATAAATGACTAATATGAAATAAGAGAGAAAGTATTTTTCTAGAAATGACATATCAATAATAGGATCAAAAGCACATCTGAATGCAATCATTGTAGGATAAATAAAATGTAATTCAGCCAAGTTTATTAATGAGAGACTTATACCATTTGAATATACCGAAGAACTATTTTTGAACCTTCTATCATGTGGATGCTAATTCATATGAGATATTAAAATTAGGGGATTTTAGTGAAAAAATAATTATTTATCATATCTTGTCTTTAAAACCCAAAGAGAATTTATATATCTTGAAAACCTACAACAAAACATAGTAGTTTAATGGGATAAGATAACCTCAATCACCTTATTAATAATTGATTCATGCCTATGTATCGAATACTATAATGAAGTAAATGCATGTGTAATTTTACTTCTTTCACTTTATGTATGAATCTATAAGATGGATTTGATACTTGAGTTTGATATCTATTTAATTTATTTAAAGAGAACTTGACTTGGATTAATGCTACTCTTTCTTAGATTTAGTGAATTTGAAATGAATAGGGCATATCTACTAAATATACATAAGTGTAAAATATTTAACCAAGTGAATACTAAGTGGAGAAAATGAATAGCTCTTAACATGAATATTTAGGTGAATATTTTGATAATTTCCATTACCCAACCATGCAAAACATCTAGAAAGACACAAAATATTATTTTTAGCTTTCAAATATATCTATTATTAGGCACAAAATGTAACTATCCTAAGTGGGTAAAGGCACAACACACTCATATCTCCCTAGCACATAAATATCCATATAGACTAGGGACACATGTCCTAAACTAGAGATAGATTAAAGGTGATTATAAGTAGCCTGAGAAGTTAAAATTGAGAGTTTTGTGTAATAAATAACAATAAACATAGGTCTAAACCTGTATATAGATAAATGTGTTAGAGGAATGTATTTGAGTGCAAGTCATGTGGTTTGGAATTTTTTATGAATTAAAATTGTTCTCTACCTTGATCAAATTTATGTGTCTACATCCCTCCCACCTTCCATTCTTTTTGTTATACTAATGAAATTACTAGAGAAAATAAGAAAATGGTTGAACCTAAGTGCACATAATTTTTTTTTGAGTAGACACTTCAATTCTGTAGGGAAATTAATTTAGTAAATCACAAAATAACTAATGAAGTATTCATATGTGTATTTTGAAATTTGAGAAAACTAAAATTTGATAATTTCAAAATTTTAGAGAGAACATGGGATGATGGGTCGAGGAAAGCATTTCCTTTGAAATAACAATATTCCCCCATGCCATATTATCAACAACTATTTACCTTTTTCTAACCAATATTTTGTTAAAAAAATTGTAGAGCATGTGCTCATTGATAATAGATCTGGATTGAATATATATACAAAAATATTTATTAAATTTACTAGGCATGAATGCAAAAGACTTTATCCATTCTAATATAAATAATCATGTTAAGAGCATATGTAAGATCTTGCCACTTTTAATGATTGTTTGTATATTATTCATACCATTTTGGTGCCTACTTTTTATTTGGTTATGAACACCCACACTTTTCCACCTTTCACATTTCTATGTTTTGGAAGTTAGCATGAGCCCAATATTAAGTTATTTATAAATATAAAAAATAGGTTTATTTAATCAATAAAGCATTTTCAAGTACATTAAAACATTTCTTGATTTTACACTAGAATTATATATTATGAAATACTTTTCACTACACACTTAATAAAGTAATGTTTTTTGTGGTATTTATTTTTATCAAAATATTTGTTACAATTTGAGAAGTCTAAAATATGTATTGATTTATATAACATAGGTACTAAAAACATATCGAATTAACATTTATGATTTGTTCATTTAACTCCTTTTAATAGTACAAGAGTGGATATGTATATCTATAAATAAATACGCAAAAAAGGATAAAAAATTTAGATATTTTATTTACATTATGTAGACTTCTCAAGATCATACAATTTTACCTAGATCATATGGATGGTCATAGCATCCTTTTTTACTCAGTTTTAAATAACTATGGAAAAAGATGTTTATACTATTTTTAATTAATTAAAAAATTAAATTATAAATAAATAAAAACACAATACAATAAATATATAATTAATTATATGTGTTGCAAACTCACAATTTATAATCCTGATTATGTTATAATGCATAATTTTAAATTTTCAATGTCTTGTGGACAATTTCTAACATAAGATATGAGTGTCTTTCCCACACTATTTCCTTCTATAATATCACAATTGAGTTGAATAATAACTATTTATTATGAGTTGATGATTTTTAGTAGGCATTCCTTTGAAAATAAGATTTAAGTTATAAGATCTTATTATTATGGGGATATGATTTTTAGACTATATGATGTGGAGAGTAATGTAAATTAGGGATTGAGGGTTAAATTTGATGGCCATATGACTTTATTTATATATTTTATTGTAATATATAAACATTTCCTTGCATATATTATATAAAACTTAATTTGAAATATTGGGTATGTTACAAAAAAATAAAGGATTATATAAAACACATATTTTTATTTAATGTTTTCTCCTAATATAAGCTACACTAACATTTGAATAGAAATATTAACTAAACAACCATCATCAAAAATATTGTGATAGACAATGTCAATCATCAAATTCAATCCTTCATTGGAGGGAAGCTAGCTAAATGTTTAATTATTTAAGTAGAACATGTCTTTTAATGATTATTTATAGAAACCTAAAATTGGTTCCTTTGCATATAATTGGAGTATTTTTTTTAATAGATAAAGGATTGTATGGTCCCTTACCCATTTTTGTTATATTAAAATATGAAGATAAAAAAGCCCATAGAAATGGTAAGACCAAGAACAACCTTAAACAATGCCAAAAAACCACTAAGACCCTTCCTCTCCATAGTGATTTCATAGTCAAAAGTTCATATTTAGAGATATATTGTCCTTCTTACCTTCTCCATTCTTTTTATAACTTGACTTTATCAATTTTACTTCTTCACCTAAATTAGTAAAATTAAGGATATACATTTCAAGAGCGCTACCTTATGTTTGATTCAGCAAGGGAATCCTATCTCACAAGACATCACCTTCAGTTAAAGAATTTTGAACCTCCTAACTCTATTTACATTCATAATTATTAATCATTGTGTGTTCCTTGACCACAAACTGCTAACACGGGGCCAATTTTTTCACTTCTGGTACTAATTCTAGGATATCACTTTCTTTTTCACTCTCAGATTCCATGTCTAGATGTGTTTGATTTTTATATTCACTTCTATCACCGTAACAATCATCTAAATTATATTTCCACCATGATGCTCCCTTATTCCTCTTTACCAAACCACAAGTGGTAACCAGTTGACTTGTATTGAAACATTTATGATATTGGAATGACAATCCCTCATAATTAAGGGGTTATTTCCATTTACTTCCATTTATCTTTAGCTTGATTAAATCTAAAAAATCTATAAAAGTATTTAGATTGACTAGTATTCAAGCAAATATGGAATGGTGCATCCACTTAGAGTTTTCATCAATCATCAAGCATTCGTCCAATGAATCTCCAATAACTTTCAAAGCTTCATCAAACAAAAATTGAAATGGTAGATGTGATAATCTTACTAATATTGTTTTAACATTGAAAGCCTTAGTGACTAGATTAAAATCTAGATGTTGTGGCTTCATAACAAGAAAACTCTTACCCCAACTCTAATAATTTTGAAATTAATGTTTAGGGTTTTGAGCTACAAACACCACATTGAATCATTATTTTTATATTAATTTTTAATTTATTTAATAATCCAATAATGTTATATTAATGTAATAAATTTCCATTTCCTTGTTATCATATTCCTTTATTATAATAAAATTATGTAAAGCATATTATGTAAAAAAAATATAGAACAATAAAATATTATTTACGATAAATGATTTGAATTTCAAATCTAGTATGCTAAATATGTTAACTAACTAATTATATTATTCTCATATATGTAACAAGTTATTTTAATATAGTTATTTTTGAAGACTAGCATAAAATTATATGATAAAAAGGTACACAAGGATGTTATAGAGCTAGAAGAATGCTCAAAATTATCTACATGATTCAATAATAGCCCTTTATTTTAACATAGACATCATGTCATCAATATTTTTTGAAACCCATGGTGGGGTCACATATCATCTGTACAGAAACCTACAATGGCACCATGGATTATCAAAGAATTACACAACCTATGTCTGATGAGTAATGTTTGAAAATTTCAATCAATTTTAGATTCTATATTGGTTTAGTTCTTCTATTAGGTTCTATTATGTACCTCATATTTTTGATTTTATGTAAAAAAAATAAAGTGCTCTAGGATAGGTAGAGATATTCAATTAAATTTATGTTCAGTAGTACAAATGCAGGTGTTGAGTCCATGATTAAGAGTTTCATTACTCTCGTAGCATGTTTTAGTTTTCATTTGTTGTTGTAATTATCTAATAAGAGTTGTAAAAAGGCAAAGAGTTGTGAGGGGTTTGGAAAGTTATGAGTTGTATATTTATCCATCAAGAACATTTGATAGAAGGAAACTTGTGTTGTTGAATGATGAGACTAATGATTGAATATGAAAATGTGTGATAATTATCTAATCAATGATCAAATTTGATGGGTGTATAATCTAGAATTTTCTACAAGCCCATCCTTGATTTCATTTCATTAAAATATTTACATGTATAATATTTATAATGAATAGGGTATTTTTTACCCTATTTTTGATGAAACAAAATAAGTAGTATATTTACTTATAGTTCTGAAATTAGAAAATATTAGAATGTTAAAGATGTATAATAGTCAATAATTTTTATTTTATATAAATGGTAAATATGGAACTTTCTTTTTGGGAAAAACTAAAAAGAGATATATTTACCTTACACACATATTTATATTGAGTGTTCTGACTATCTAACTATTACAATCACTTAAATAGATGATAATATAGGTTTAGGAATAGGTACATGCTCACAAACATAATCTAGACATGCTTGCTCTAAGTGGATAGTAGTGCAATAAACTTACAGATGTTGATCATAAACATATCCTAGTTGACTATGATAAATGACTAGTTTGAAATAATAAATATATATATATATATTTTTGGAAATGACATATCAATAATAGGATAAAAACACCTTTAGACAAAATCATTGTAGGATAAATATAATGTAGTTAACTTGTGTATATTGACCAGAGACTTATACTAGTTGAATGTGCCAAGGAACTATTTTTTAACCTTCTATGCATGTGGATGATAAGTAACTTGAGATATTAAAATTAGTGCATTTTAGTGAAAAAATAAGTTTTTATCACATCTTATCTTGAAAACCCAAAGGGAACTTAGATATCTTGAAAAATTGAAAGAAAATATAGTATTGTAATGGGATAAGATGACCTCAATCACCCTATTAATAATTGATTTATGCCTAAGTATCTAATAGTACAATGAGTTGAATAAATCCCACAAAGTTATCTCATCTATAATAAATGTGTAAGTGTACTCCTTTGGATCTATGTATGAATCTATAAGATGGATTTGATATCTATCAAATTGATTTAGAAAGACCTTGACTTGGCTTAATGCTACTCCATCTTAGAGGTATTGAATTTTAAATTAATAGGGAATATCTACTAAATATGCAAAAATTTAAAATCTTCAACCAAGTGAATACTAAGTGGGGAAAATGAATGACTTCTGACATGTATTTATAGGTGAATATTTTGATAATTTTTATTACCTAACCATGAAAAACATATAAAAAGGCAAATAATAATATTTTTAGCTTTGAAATATATCTATTATTAGGAAAAAAATGTAGCTAGCCTAAGTGGATAGAGGCAAAACACACTCATATTTGCCTAGCACATAAATATCCATATGGACCAGGGACACATGTCCTAAACTGGAGATAGTTTGAAGGTGATTTTAAGTATCTTAAGAAGTAAAAATTTAAAGTTTTGTGTAATAAATGACAATTAAAAAAGGCTCAAACCTGCATATAGATAAATGGGTTAGAGGAATGTATTCGAGTGCAAGTCATGTGGTTTGAAATTTTTATGAATTAACATTGTTCAATACCAATGATCAATTTTATGTGCCTACATCCCTCCCACCTTTCATTCATTTTTTATAGTAATGAAATTGCTAGACCAAACAAGAAAATTATTGAACCTAATTGCGTATAAAAACTTTGTCTTTGAGCAGATACTTCAATTGTGTAAGGAAATTAATTTATTAAATCACGAAACAACTCATTAAGTATTCATTTGTGCATTTTGAAATTTGAGAAAACTAATGATTTTTTTTAAAATTTAAGAGAGTGTATGGGATGATGGATCGAGGAAAGCATTTTCTATAAAAATGAAAATATTCCCCCTTGTCATATTATCAAAAACTATTTACCCTTATATAACCAAGATTTTGTCAAAAAATAATTTGGTAAAGAATGTGATCATTGATAATGGATATGGATTGAATATATGTAATATATATCTATTAAATTTACTAGGTATGAATGCAAAAGACTTTAGCCATTCTAATATCAATATTGGTTAAGTACATGAAGTTAGGGGATAATTCTATGGATATTATCGGTAATGAAATTATGCTAATTAATAACATGATTAGATTATTTAGTTAATGTGATTGTGTTATTTGAATTTAATCTCAATGATTATCGAGCCATAACATGATCACATTAGTATATAATAATATCATGCTATATTGAACAATAAGATGATCACATTATTAACATGATCATGTTATTGCACTTTCTAATAATACAATCACATTACTTATGTGTCAAAATAATAATAGAGGAAACCCAAATGTAAAATCCTCATTTTGTATTCGAGTTTCACCATCTTCTCATTGCTTCTATGATCACATTTTGGATGGATACACTAGAGAGTGGTAGGAACTTGCCAGATTCATCTCATGAACCTATTGATTGATGATGTTATCACATAGGAGAGGTAAGTGATTGAAATCTTCCCTATTTAACCCCAAATTTTCATAAATTTCATTTTTTGACCCTAGTTTTTAATTATAATTTTTTTTGTTAACAATCCATCCTGATAACCCTCTTAACCCTCCATAGAACTCTTTGGTTGCTCCTCCTCCTAACCCTCTACCAAACCCTTTTGTCCCTCCTATCCCTCCACATATCCCTCCTATAGTTTTCCAAAACCCCCTTGACATTCAAGACGTTATGATTGACAATATTGTGGGAAAAGAAATTTAAATGAAAGAGTTAATTGATATAATGAGGGATCTTACTTTGACCAACCCCCATTGCACCCAACTAGCTAATTCCCTAGAGACTTTATTAGGTCAAATTGACTCTAGAATGTGTTAAATTCAATGATTAACCACATATAGGGATACTTGTAGGGAATATTATGATGATAAGTTATCAACCCTTCAAGTCAAGAATAATGAAATTTCAAAAGCTTCCATTTCTACCCTATTCATTGGCCTAACCACCAATTCCCCAATACCCGTAACTACTAAACATTTTCTTATCCATCACTATGTACATAACTAATCATTGATAATTTTTGGAATTGATGGTGGATCTTATTTGACTATCCACCATGTAATAACCATGAGGTCCCATTATATTTTTTGAGGAAACTCTGCTGTGAATTTGACATCAATGAGATTCTCAATTATTCTGATTTTAGTTAGTTTTAGGACTGAGAAAAAGGCTTTGTGTAGTATCAAATAGGTGTACATCATACACTTAATCTGCATACATGGATTTATATCCAAAAGACTCTTGAGCTTGAGATTCCCTTTGTAGTTCAACATGTCATAGAGATAGGCATTTTTAATGTTCTTAGTTCACTCACTGATACACTTGTTCAACATACGAGTAGGATTTTATAGAGTAATTCTATAGATATACCACCTATCTAACCCCTACCCCACCCTTGTAGTTCATATGGAGTTATGTTCATAGGACCTTCTAATGATGATGGTATCATTTGTTCAGATGGCTTAGATCATATTCTTATGGGTGATGAATTCTTAGCACACACATTTCGCATGTAGACATCAACCACCACATAAATGCAGGTATTTTTATATAAATGCCATGTTAAATTTTAAGTTATATTTTCAAGTTTAATTTATCTAAAATCTAATTTACATAGAAATTTAATATAATATTTATGTCATTTTTTATGTCATAGGAGGTAACAATTCTTTCATCATCACAATTAGTGTTTATAACATTTTATTTATCATGGACATTATTTACATATTTGAATCTAGCTACTAGGCCATCCATTATTGCATCTATCTTTGTAAGGATGGCTCCATTTACGTGTATAAAGGTAAAATTTTGAGTTAATATTATGATCTATGTATGGTTCCTTCATCATCGCAATCAATGTTTATAACATTTAATTTATCATGGCCATGATAGAATATTTTAATGTGAACATAGTTATGCATTATAGATAATTTGTAAGTGATTGATATTCATAACAATCACATTAGTCTAGGAGTTTACTAAAGGATATTATGATATTATATGGGATTTGGATGAGGGAGATCTCCTAAATTTTAGGAGACATTTTCCCTTATTTATGTAACTTGATTCATTCAATAATTAGATTTTTTGTGACCAATCATTTTATTGTGCTTTACACATTGTCCATTAATGGGATAGTTCCCATCAGTGGTATCATAACTAGGTTCATCCTGGACCTCTCTAAAATTTTTGGCCTTAATTATTATAGAGTTGAGTAGTGCAAACCATGTGTAAAAGCTCTCTCATTTGACAAGCCTTTCATCATGCTTGATATTGAAATATCAATGCAGACCATGTGATATTTTTAATATAATTGATTTGATGATAAATCTCAATATTTGTGTGTGTGTGTGTGTGTTTCTTCTAATTTTTTTTTATAGTTTTAAGAAATTTTTAGAGCTTTGTGTTAGATCTATATTAAAGGATTTAGATTCTTAGCATGATTGATTTTGATCTCTCACCATTTTTATACATTGATTCATTCTATGTATCAAAGTTTTGGCTATATTAAGCTGAGCCCCATTGCATACCCCTCAAAGGCACTATGACAAATTGATTCAACTACACTCAAGGATTGAATTTTATCCTCCATGGTGTTTTGTGTTGATAGATCCTACTCTTCTCCCTCAGTTCCTCCAATTTCATCTAAAGCACCACCAAATAACCATTCCAATATTCTCCACCATTTTTATGATAACTTATTCCATGTTGCTCATAAAGTTTGGCTTAGATCTCTGATCCCTGTAGGATTGAAATATGTTTTCACTGGAACCTACTTCATTTTATGGCTTCTCCATAGAACAACCATGCTACCAAGATGCCTTTAAATATTTAATCAGCGATAGAGGATATTGTTAATAATATAATTATGTTATTATTTGGTTTTTGGTCTTATGTTTTAGTCAAGCATTGATTTTTAGGATTATTTTAGAGTTTTACATTTTTTTTTAAAGACTAAAGTCTTTTATTATTAAGTTTATATCTATGTCATGATTTTATATATCTTAAAAAATATTTTTATGATAAGTTTATGTTTAGGTATTTTATAAAAGTTTGTTTCAAGTTTTTCTATTTTTATAGTTTTTTTTTTGGTTTAATATTTTTTATGATTTTTAGTTTTTGGATTTTGTTTTTAAAAAAAATATACAAATTTTATTAGATTTTGTTAAAGTCATTTGTAGTTTTCTTTTACTTTGTTATATTTTATTTGTATTTTAAACATCTATTAATTTTATTAATAGATTTTATTTGTTTTTGTTTAGTTTTAAAAATATTATATTTTAATTTATTATGTATTTTGTATTTTATTTGAGTCGATAGTTTTTATATTAAGTTTTTTTTAAGACTTGTCTTCATTTGTGGGTATATTATAAAGTTTATAGTCCTTTGTCATCTTTAGGCAAAGCATTAAATAAGCCATATTCAATAGCAAATATTAATAAATTATGTATATCAAGGTTATCATTGTCAAAAATCTCGTCTATATTTGGATGCATTATCGATTGTAACTGATATCCTTAAAGTTCACATTAGGAGAGGGAATGATAGGATATTTTAATGTGAAAATAATTATGCATTATAAATAATTTTTAAGTGATTAATATTCATAACAATCACATTAGGCTAGGAGTTTATTGAAGGATATTAGGAGATTATATGGGATTTGGATGAGGGAGATATCCTAAAATTTAGGAGACATTTTACCCTATTTATGTAACCTAGTATTCATTCAATAATTACGTTTTTTTGTGATAGATATTTTTATTATACTTCACACATTATCCATTAATTGGATAGTTTCCATCAGGCCATTATTTACATATTCAAATCCAATTATTGGGTCATCCACTATTTCATCTACCTATGTTAGGATGAACCATTTACCTATACAAAGGTAAAATTTTGAGTTAATATTATGCTCTATGTAGATTTACCTTGTAAGTTTAAGTTAATTTTATCTTTATCTATTTTCATACTCTATTTCCATGTTCTCTCTCTTTATCATTGTTATGTTCTTTACAATAGTTTCAAACTATGAGAATGGGCTTAATGGTATTTAAATAACTACTTTTGGAAAATCCTACAAGATTCCATGAATAATCTCATTCAAAACTAGATAAGGGTAGTTCACATGGCACAAGGATACTTATATAAAATGAATCTAACACTTATCTATGGGTCCTAGGTGACATTATCTTGATAATGAAGTTGCTAAGCTCAATATTGTCATATTCTCATTTTGAATTATGTCACCATTACCATTATACATAAATCCATCTGTTACCCTTGAAAATTAGTGATAATAGAAAGGGAATTTAAGGTAAAAGAGAATAAATTTTCATCATTAATAATATACATAACATAACAAACCTATATGTTTTTCTCTTTGCATTTAGTTTACTTCTCTTCTGAATAATTAATGCAAAAATAACACAATTAAAAACATAAAAGTAATTAATGGCCTTATGTTGGACTATGCTTCCTTGAGAGTAACATCCTACAATGCTCTTATAGGGTCATTGATTAAGGATGTAGACATTGTATTCATATCTTATACCCGTTACCCATCTAGTACATTTTTTCTTTATATTACACAAGGTCAATACACTATTTTATAATAAATCTATTACATGCTCCTAGGGATAGGAAATTATTTATGAATAAAACATGAAGCACATTTTTCCACAAAATATTTGAAGCTTCCTTATGAATATACACACATTTTCCTAGTGGAATTTAGCTTGGAAGTGATAATATCCTATTAAATGGGAGTCTCAATCATATACCTCTTTCCCAAATACTTTCTTAATAATGCAAACTAAAACTCCTATGACCATATTGCATCTAAAACCATAAGGACACAAACTTGACATGACTTCACATATAGCATTTACTTCCTCATCTTTGATATAGGGAAACACAGATAATCTTTTTTCTCTCTTTCCCATCTATATTTGTGAACCCAACATTTGTATAAGATCCATGCATATAGATATTTTATGGTAGGCATGTGCAATAAATATCCCACACTAATCCACTTAGACAGCCATATCCAACAAATAATGAGGAACGACTATAATCATCAATGCCATACCCAACACAGATATCCTTGTGATTAGGCTAAGATTTATCATGAGTGTCAAAACCCACCCAATGGTTGCTGAAATCACTTTTCAAAAAAATGGAGATGATTGTCAAGTATGCCTACTCTTTATTATCCTTCCTTGAAAAGTGATAATAAGATCAAATTACCTTGTAAGACCATATAAAAAGGAAGTAGTTATGAAGGTCTTACCTAAGTCAAAGCCCTATTTTTAGATAAGTAATAAATCAATAACCAATATAGTCAAACATGTAATATAGTATAAATTTAAGATCTTGACCAAAGTATATTTATATTTATCAATGAAAAAAAGAAACTAGTATATTAAATATTCCCTTTTACTACTCCTCTAATTTTGGTTTTGGTATGAGGCTAATACTCTAACACTTGAATATATGACTTATCAATTTAGATCTAAGTGTATTTTCACATGCATGATTGTCTTGTTCTTTCCTATAATGTGTCATTACATTCATGTACTTATATAGATAGATCTTTTATATACAATTGCTTATATTGATAATTTTTGTTTCCATATATATGATTTGATACTTTATATAAAACTATGTGAGACCTTGTTTACATGAATAGTTGATGGCTATAGTCGACAATCCTCCCTCTATAGAAGATGAGATAGACATAGGTATTTCTACTGCAATATCATCTCCACATGTATTGATAAAGGTGTATATTAGTTTTTGTAATTTTGAATTGTAAAAATATACTTGTTGTAATAATTTTAGTACTTGTACATGGGGAAAATATAACTTATGTAAATGTATTGTGTATGAAAGGTTATCCTATAATAGCTTATAGTCCTTGTCAAATGATGAGTTGGGCATCTTTTCATGTTCCTCTTGTATTTGAGATAGTTATTCAGATAACTGAGCCTACCATTGACTTATTTAAGGATGAAAAATAGATTGAGGAGGATCATGAGATTGTAGTAAGTGCATGTTAAAATGATTTTTTTATTGTAGTTTAAAATTAATTTCTTAACAATTGTTTGAATGTATTTTATGTTAATTTTTAAATAATTCTTGTATTTGAATAGGCTTTGATACAAGCCAACTATGAGCATAGGACATGCAATCAGACCTTGAAGCAATCTAAGGCATTAGAGGGGTCTCTATATAATATCAAGGTATCCTAAGGAGAGCCTTCTTTGACAAAGGAAAATAGAGGGAGGCTATTTGACGAATATGATGTCTTACACA
>JARHVA010001963.1:292500-302500 GCA_037957365.1 Torreya grandis | reverse complement strand
GGGGTTGATAACATATAATAATAGGTTATTGGCCTCTCATCAGGTCTGATTGACAAACACACCACCCATTTTGGCCTCAAGAACACCGTTACCATTACAAGAAAAATGAAAATTTAAGCCTAAATTTAAACACACAAAATAAAAATTGTAAGTTATTTTAATAAATATAAAAATACCCTACATACCTATTTAATCTCTCTAATAAAACCCTATATAACTCATGTGGAGTATTAACTATCAATCTGTTAGATAAATTGTAGTGACTTGTGCAAAAATGTAGGTTTTTGTCAGTAAACAAGGAATGTCTTAAGCTCCAACTGGAATTTCTACCTTTGATACCTCCAATTATTAATATATAAATTTTATCACATATATATATAGGAATATTAAATTTTATCACCCTTCCCTAGGGATCAAATCCACCCAAAAGAGCGTTTTCACTACTGTTCTAGAGAGTGAAAACACAGATAACAAATGTTGTCAAATTTTAAATTATGGTTACAAATTTACGAGTAAAAATTGGCATAAAAAAAACATCCTTGGGGGAGAATAATTTATATAAATAGGTTCAAAAAATCTCATTAGGCCTAATAAACAAACCCACTAGCCATTCCAACCTCAAGAACACCATTCCCAATACAAGAAAATTGTATTTTTTTAGCTTAAGTTCAAACATGAATTAAAAAAAAAGAAGAAGTAATTTACATGAACCATCACATCCTTTACATACCTATTAAATACCTATAATTTCACCTTATATCAATTATTTTTAATCTTTGGTATCAATATTGTAGGAAAGTTACAATGATGGGTCTAAAAATGCAACATTTTGTTAGTGAACAAGCAAATTCCTGAGCTCCAACTGACATTTCTACCTCTAAAACTTCCACATATGAATATATAACTTTTATCATGTTAATATAGAAAAATTATATTTTATCACACTTCCATGATGTTCAATTCCACCTATAATTGAATTTTCACTACCATTCTTGAGATCAAAAACACTGATAACAAATGTTGTCAATGTTCAAGTTGTGGTTACAGAACTTTAAATTTGATGCTTCTTGAGTGAAAATTGACACAACCAACATGTTTGGTGGGGGGGGGGAGATAATTTCTAGGACTAGGTTATTAGATCAAATTATGTCTTGTATAAAGTTTTACTCCATCCAATGCATTGAGAAACTTATACTGATAATAACATGATCATGTTATATAATCACACGATCATGTTATTATCAATATAAGCTTTGGGGTTGGTAATTGCGTATTTCCTATGTTAAAAATAATGTGATCTCATTATTAAATAACATGATCATGTTATACTTAATATAGATAATGTATTATGGGTTAGGGATTAAGGCATTAGTGGATGGGATTTATGGATTAGGGAATGTAATATATGTTTTAGGTATTAAGGATTACAATTTATGTTTTATTGTTTAGGTATTAGGGATTAAGGAATGTAGTGTTTGTATTTAAGGGTGTCTATAAGTTCTAATCATTCTATACCAAGTGTGAACCTCATTTTTATGATAAAGGATGTTAATTGGGACTAAATCGATTGGTAAATAAGGAATGTTTTTTGTTTACAATTTAGGGTATAGTGTTTAGGGCTTAGGTTTAGGGTACATATGGTTAATCACAAAGATGATTCTTAGTCTAAATGATGTTAATTTGGGATAAAATGTTTGGTTCAATATTTAAATAGTTTATATTTGTGGTTTAGAGTTTAGGGATTAAGAACTTTAAGCATTAGGGCTTAGGGTATAGGCTTTAGGATATATAAGGTACAATGGTGATGGTGATTAGGGAAAATTAGATTTGATCAACCAAAAACTCAAATTTTATAGTCATGTAATTAGATTAAATTTGTTTAAAATAGTGTCAATTTATTTAAGATGCATAGTTAGATTGGGACTCCAAAGGCTAAGTTTTGGCCATAGATTTAAAAATGTATTTTATAACATCTCATGATAAAATCAATTATATCGTAAGGAGTGTATGTTTGTGGCATGTAGTGGTTATTAGGGCACAATGATTAAAATTTATGTTTTAGGGATTAGGGATTAGAGCATGGGTTTAGGTTTAAGGACTTGTATATAATTTGTCTAATTGCTTTAAGCCATGTGAACCTAATTATTACTATAAAGGATGTTAATTAGGACTAAATAGATTGCTAAATATGGAAATATTATTGTTTATAATTTAGGATATAGTGTTTAGGGTTTATGGTTTATGACTTCTAGGTTTTAATGTATATACATGGTTTAGGGTACATATCATCAATTGTAAAGATAATTGATGATAATTTGAATCAATTAAACCCATTTTTTTATTATAAAATGTGTTTTTAGGTTGTCATTATACCCTAGATGGCATCCTATAGATTGAGTGAATTAGTCAAATGGGGAAATTAGTCATGTGATTTAGGCCAAACTAAGCCCTATGAACTTAATTCTTTGTATAAATGATGTTAACTTGGGTTAAAATTTTTGGTTTAGGGTTTAAAGAGTTTATGTTTATGGTTTAGATGATTAAGAACTTTAAGTATTAGTGATTAGGATATAATTTTTAGGTTATATAAGTACAATTGTGATGGTGATTTGGGTAAATTTGAGCTCTTTGAACCTATATTTATGAGTAAAAAATGTGAATTTGGGATGAATTATCCCTCACATCATCAAAAATTGAGCCTATGAAGTCAGTTATGGTAATGACTAATACAATTGTAACCACGTTAATCTTTATGAACCTAATTCTTTTGTGTGTGTGTGTGTGTGTGTGTGTGTGTGTGTGTGTGTGTGTGTGTGTGTGTGTGTGTGTGTGTGTGTGTGTGTGTGTGTGTGTGTGTGTGTTTTAAAGATGTTAATTGGGTTTAAATTTATTGGTTTAGGGTTTACGGTCTATATCTTAAAATGTTTGGGGTTTAAGGATTATGGCTTAGGGTTTAATGTAAATTATACAGGGTTTAGGGTTAAATTTAAATGTTATAGGGTTTAGGTTTTAATATATCAGATATAAGGTCTAATTACTGAGGTAATTAAAGAATATTTGAGTTGGTTACAACACATATTTATGACTTCATTAAATTCATGTCTCTATTTCTAAAAAAATTAGGGTCAATTATGCCATGTACATGTTGCATACATGTTATAAAATTGATTGATCCATAAATTTGGTTTAGGGGCTCATTTTTGCCTAGATCGTGCAGGGAATTACATAAATTAACTAATTGGATCAATTCATGATAGAAGAGATTGATCTTTTTATTTTTCTCTAAATCATATCTTGCTATTAAATGGGTTCAAATTAGCCTCAAATGCTTCCTCAATTAAAATAATCAACTAGATTCTCCTCTTTGGTTAATTAGGTTAAAGGGGCTCAAAATAGCCCCAATTTACTTTAGATGCATAACTAGATTGGTAATCTAAAGGTTTTAGCCATAGGTTTAAAAAGTGCATGTTATGACATCTTGTGAAAAAATTAGTTATATCTTAAGGGTTGTGTGTTTATGGAATGTAGTGGGAATTAGGGCATAGCGCTTACACTTTATGTTTTAGAGATTAGGGTTTAGGTTTAAGGACATGTATATTAATGTTTAATCACTCTATACATGTGTTCAAACCCAATTATTACTATAAAGGATATTAGTTGGGACTAAATAGAAGTTGTTAAATAGGGGAAGTTTATGGTTTACCATTTAGGGTATAGTGTTCGAGGTTTATGGTTTAAATCCTCTAGGTTTTAATTTATAAACATGGTTTATGGTACACAGGGTCAATCATAAAGATACTTGAGGACAATTTGAATCACTCAAATCCATTTGTGAGTATAGAATGTGTTTTTTGATTATCATTATACCATGAATGTCATCATGTAGATTCGGTGGATTAGTCACATAGGGCAATCCGTCATGTGATTTAGGCCAAACTAAGCCATGTGAACTTAATTTTTAGTCTAAATGATGTTAATTTGGGGTAAAATGATTGGATCAAGGTTTAAAGAGTTTATATTTATGGTTTAGATTTTATGGATTAGGAACTTTAGGGATTAGGGCTTAGGGAATAGGTTTTAGGGTATATAAAGTAAAATTGTGATGGTGATTAAAACAAATTTGAGCTCCTTAAACCTAGATCTATGAGTAAAGAATGTGAATTTGGGATCAATTATCCCCCACATCATCACATATTAAGCCTACAAAGTCAATTATGGTAAAACTAATGTAATTTTTACTAATTTCATCCTTGTGAACCTAATTATTACTATATATAAAGGATGTTAATTGGGGCTAAATTGATCCTAGCGGCCTTTTGAGCCTCAATGTAAGGAATTTCAATAATATGATATCAATTGGGAATCCAAGTGCTCACCATATTAAAAAAAATTATTTTTTCAATTTAATATGCAATTCAATCCAAAAGAGCCATGTGCAAGGAATTACATTCATATATAGTTGAAATTGGGGTTTACCTGGCCCTAATTATATACCATATTGAACCAATCAAGTATTTGATACTATATGATACATAATTGGGGCCAATTAAGGCTTTCCCAAGGAATTTTGTTAGCATAATTTTAATTAGGGCCCTAATTGCACACCTTATTCAAATAATTGAGTTTTTATTTGATATTATATGAAATCAGGACCAATTGAACCTCTATAAGGAATTACATCCATCTACAAACAATTGGAATTTCGATTGTGCATCAAAATTAAACTGAAAGAATATTTGGTTTAGTATGATACAAAATTTAGTCCAAATTATCCTCGTTTAATAAATTTCATCCTTTTACTATCAATAGGGGGATCTATTGGTCCCAAATATATAACATATTGAATCAACCAAGTATTTAGTTCAATTTATAAGGCAATTATGGCCAACCAAGGCTCATGAAAGTAACTATATATATCTAATGTCAATTACAACTTCGTTTGCCCCAATTTGAAACTATATCTAGATAATCATGTATTCGGTTTCATACTATACATAATTGGGGCCAACTAAGCCCCATGAAAGTACATTTTTCCATAAAATGTTCTAGTTTGGTTCCATTAGCCCTGATTGCACAATATATTAAACTAATTGAGTATTTAGGTTACATATGATATGCAATCGGGGCCAGTCAATCCCTAATCAAGGAATTGCATCCATCTAATGTAATTTGGGGCTCTAATTACACCATGCTAAATTTATTGATATTTTGTCAATACTTTACATAATTGAGGACAACCAAGTACTATGTAATCAACTGCTTCTACCTAGAATATCAGTTGAGGGTTTTTAAACCCCATACAAGAAATTATGTCCATCTAATTTCTATTGTGAATATTTTTTCCTAATTTCACATCAAATTTAACCAATGGAATATTTTCTTAAAAAAATATATAATTAAGAGTAATTGGTCCCTTTAGAGGGAATTCCTTCAATATAATGTCAATTAGGGATTTTATAGCACACCATATTAAAATAATTGAATATTTAGTTCAATATAATACACAATTAAGGTTAAATGAACCCTAAAAAAGGAATTATGTCCATATAATGTTGATAGGTCTCTAATTGCACACCATATTATAAAAAACCAAGTATCTAGTTTAGTTTGATACATAATTAGATCCAACCAAGCTCCATCAAATGAAATATGTCCATATAATGTCAATCTAGGATATATTTGCCTAATTACACACCATATTAGGATAAAAATAGCAATAAATTGATTCATAGGTTAACACATCTCCAATTAACATTCAATGCTATAAATTCTTAACAATAAAATTGGTCCCATATAATAATATTAATCAACCAATATTGTATCTTAAGATTACTAGGCCTAATGGCTCCTATTCAGGTTTTAGGGTGTTGAGAATATGTAATGCAATCATGTTATTAACTAATTCAATCATGTTATTAACTAACACAATCACATGAATAATGTAATTAATAATGCAATTATGTTATTAATGTAATCATGATATTTGAATTTGAATTCAAATCCCACACTTTTTGGCTCAGGAATGGCTTAGATTCTTAAGACAAAGGCTTCAACTATTAATGTATAATTGAGTTTTGAAAGGTATGAAAATAAATGACAAATTTAAACTTTGATTGCCAAATATACTAAGAATTTCAATGTAAAAATTTAAAAACATTATACCATCATGACAAGCACACTCTGCTCTTTCCAAAAATATGCTTTTAATAATTTTTGGACTAATTTAATGTTTCAAATTATGTTTATTTCTAACTATTCCTTTTTTAGGTCACTACATGCCGTAAACATACATGCCTATACATGCTTATGTATTTTGTCTTTCATTGATCCAAGTGAAAAACAAGTTATATGGTGACTAAGTAGGCCTAATTATACACACATTCAAAAAAAAAAATTCATATATTTTTTTGAATGTGTTTAGGCATATCGTATGGATGGCTATCCATTTATTTGTACATTTTTATCATCTATTTACTTGCAAAATTCATAAAAAAAAGTATTCGTTGAAAAAAATAAAACAATATAGGTGACCTACTTCAAGATCTTATATAAATTATTCTCAAAGGCTTTCAAATAATATTAAATGCTACTAAAAAGATGGTGCACAACACAACCATATATCTAATTTGTTTTCTAAAAAAATAAGAGTTCCTCTTCAAATTTTAGATGTTTGACCTAGTTATACTTAACCATTTTTTAAAAAAAATTATGTTGTAGAAAATAGACTCAAAATTATACATTTCATATTATTACACCATTTTTAGAGTGGATATCTCATATTATCTACTAAAGTTTAGATTTATGTAATTTCATGAAAATCATGTCCATGTGTAGGCCACTTTTTATCTCCTATTTTTGTGCACTTACCCTAATCATGTTTTTGATAATACTCCGCATCAAGTACTTGGTAAAATTACATTGAATATCACCTGAGGCCTGTGTAATCTCATTATGGTATATAAATTCATGGGTAATGATCTTAACTAATTTTTTTTATTAGGATGACATTGGATTCATGACATTAATTTTATTCGTTCTACTTTGTATGCAATAATGGAATTCAGTTATTGAGGGTTTATCTATAAACACCCTTTGGATCAATAGCCTTTTAAATATTGTGCTCTAGAACATTCTATTTATCCTTATATTCCATATATGAAACCTTTTTCTAGGGACATACGAACATTTCCTCCAAACCTGGAGGTTTCCTCTCTTGCACAACATTTACTTGACCCTTTTCCCTATTACTTTTAATACAATTTTGAGATTAAATAGTTATAAAATTATAATTATACTATGAGGTAAGGAATAGGTAAACATGCTTAATATATCATTGAGTATATTATGCCTTTAAACAATAAAATCTAATACAGCCTTAGTTATAATAATGAATCTTCTTCTTTAGGGATCATACTACCAAGAAATTCCCCACATTTATATCTACTTATAAAGAGTGGTATATGGATTAAAATCAAGTCAACCATGTCTCACAGTTTTTATGAGTATACTTATCAAGTTAATTTATGAATCTCCTTCACCTATAATTATAGAATTCGATGTATTTTTAAATGATGAGATTCTTTTGGAATATATTTTTACATGTGATGATATCCCTTTTTTCAACATAAGATACATTTTACTTACAAATCTAATGCACATGCATATTTTGGAGAAATTAGTGATGTCATACCACAAAAATAATTTTATGTTCCTAATTTACTATTCATAAAACCCAATTTATGGAAGAAAAATCAATGTTATTATTGAATAAATGGTTGCATTCCACTCTGGTATTGAAAAGGACCCATGACTAATACTATTGGCCACCATGTTACAAGATGATGAAGGTAAGGCTTTTCTTTAGGCTCTTCATGATTACCCAAAATTATTTATAGAAAATTATAAATATATGCCTTGTATTGACCCTAAGGTGGATTTGCAAAACATTGTTTTTTATTTTGATACAAAACAACTCAATAAAAATATAATAGAAATTCATCCTCAAGATGCTTTGTTAGTCAAAAGTGAAGTTGAATCAATATTATCAATAATTATCCAAAGTGGTTTTCTAATGTTATCTTGGTAATAAAGTTAAATGGGGAAATTTGATATTGTAAATATTACCACAATCTCAACAAATATTGTGCCATATATGACTTTCACTACCCCACATAAATATGATCTGGATTTTGCAATAAGGTATGAAATGTTATATTTTATAGATGACTTATTTGGATATAACCAAATCAAGATTATACCTATTGATCAAGAATAAAGATACTTTATGACACCTTGGGGAACATTTTTCTATATTGTCATTCCTTTTAGATTCAAAAAAATAGGATCAACTTATCAACATGCCATGACTCATAATTTTTCATGATTACATTCATAAAATAGTTGAATTTTATGTGTATGATCTATTAACAAAATACAAAAACTTAAAATATCATGCTATCAATTTACACCAAATATTTGAAAGAATTTTAAAGTAAAACATACATTTAAACCCCAAAAAATGCATCTTAGAAGCTACAATAGGGAATCTCTTGGGGGTTACTATATCCCAAAGAGGTATCAAAGTCAACCCTAAAAAGGTAAAAGCTATAATTCATATTCCACCACCAATGATCTTAAGAAAATTTGATGTTTATAATTATGCATTCAATATATACATTAGTTTGTTTCTCTATTATTAAATAAAATAATTTATTTGACACATTTACTTAAGAAAGATCAAAATTTTGAGTGGGACAAAAATTTTCAACAACGTTTTTATGAACTTAAGGAATATATCTTGAATACACCTATCCTTATGCCTCCCATTCAAGATAAATCTCTTTTATTATAATTTTCATCTATTGATAGTAAATTAGGTGATTTTCTTGAACAACATGATGACACTCATCATGAACATACTATTTATTAGATTAGTCACACACTTCTTGATTATGAATAAAAATATATTATCGTTGGAAAGTTATGTTTAACACTTATTTTTGCTACCCAAAATTTATGACATTATTTACATGATAATGAGACTCATGTTATTAATAAATTAAATCAATTTCGATAACTTGTGGCAAAACCCCATTTATAAGGATGCATATCAAAATGGGTAATATTTCTTATTGAGTTCAATTTAAATTTTGTCTCATAAAATTTTATTGAAGGAAAGGTTATTATTGATCAATTAGTTGATACTCCATTGAAATAGATAATTCTAATTACTGTTGAATATTAAGACTATTTACCATTTATAGCATTCAAAATGATGCTTAGGAAATGCATTTTTATGTGTCTAAATGTTCTATAGGATCTAGATTAGGTATTACATTCAGCTCCCCTCAGGGTTTGCATATGACCCTTTCCTTTCACTTAAGAGTTATGTTCATCAATAACATTTCTAAATATGAAGTTCTCATATTTGAATTATTAACAACATAAAAATAAACTATCAAATATTAACATGTATATGGAGATTCACATCTTATCATTAATCAAGTCTAATTTATTTATCAAACCAAGGAGGATATGATTATTCCTTATAAATATATGGTCCACTATCTCATGTCATTATTCTATCACCTTTCCTTTAAGTATATTCCTCAAAAATATAATAATCATGCAGATGCAATGGCTGATGTTTCTTATTTAATTCCAATTGATATTAATGATGATCATGAAATTCCCACCATCAAACAACTACATTGTCCTTCTATGGATATATTTATCATTAATGCATTGGAATTACTTGTAATCACTATAAGTGTAGATAATCCTAAATAGTATACTGATATATATAATTATCTCTATCAATATAGTTTTCTAGAAAATGATACATGTGAATATAAAAAGTATTTACAACATCAAGAAAAGCATTATGTTTTCATTGGTGTATCTCTTTTCAAACACTTGTTCGATGAACAACTATTATGATGTCTAAGTCATACCTAAGCTAAAATACCCATATTTCTTATACATGATAGTGAATATGGTG